>JAECUM010011670.1:0-60761 GCA_016617855.1 Megalonaias nervosa | reverse complement strand
CAATCACATTTCAAAAGAAATTCCAAAACAAGATGTGGACGCTGTAATGCAATATTATAAATTTTATCATAAAAAACTTTGGTGTGTGAAAAAATGTTACAAATATTATACCAAAATACTTCGAGTAATATCATATTTACCGTTATTATTGACCGGATCTGGTATAATTTCAAGTGGTGCATCATTAAATCTATTTTTGCTGATATTATCAGGTATTGGTGTTTCTCTTGAAACTGCATGCAAAAAGATAGAAACTAAACTCACGACTAAAAAAAATAGTTGTCGAACGGCTAGTATCACCTATAAAAAATTACTTGATCAGATACGATCTTACTTGCGGGGTATAAAATATGATATGGACGATTTAATACGCGAGTTTCGTACTATTGACAGTATTTTAACAGATATTCTACCAATAAGGGTTAATAAGTATGAAAAAGATTATCAAAACAAGTATGATATAACATAAAATATTATCTAAACTTAATAATAATATCACTTACCTTTCTCGCTTTGTGAATATCCGCCCAAATGTTTAAGTGTAATAATTTCCGCATGATCTTTCGTACTGGTCAAACTCCAGACCTGCGGTCTTCAAACTGATTTATAAAGCGTGTTTTGCCTTTTATATACTTGCACTCAATCTAGTTCGAGAACATTCTACGCATGCGCATTACGTACTGAAAAATTACACAATGTCTGTTACTCATGCAATAGTTATTTTTTATATGTTACCTGTGTACCTGACTTCCTTATTAGGTAAACAAGTGGCTATTATCTTCTACTGTTATGCTTGATAAGTTACCTGTGTACCTGACTTCCTTATTAGGTAAACAAGTGCTATATATATACCTTATTAGGTAATGTACTTAAAGTTTATGTGTAGAGGGGGGGTAGTAAAGGGGTGGAAGTAAGAGGGTAGTAGTAAAGGAAAAGCCGATTCGGGGGGAGGGGGTGGGGGTGGGGATTGGATGCGTTGAGCTAGAATCGGCCTTTTCCTTTACTACTGATAATGCCCTTTAGGACCCTTGGCACATGATCGATACTACCATCCCCCCCCCTCTTATGTTATTGTTTTTGTTTTCATTAGTAAAGTCATTCGAGTGAATCTAAGATCTTTTTAAGATCCATTTTGAACCACTGGAGACTTTCGGCTACGTGTGTATATAAGCCGTGAGTCACGCGTTAGCACATATAACTAACTGAGGCTAAATAATAATAATGTTTCGTTTATAGAAGTTTATCAGTAAAATACTTTGATTTGTTTTTTGTTTGTTAATATTTGGCAAATGAAAAACATCTGCATTATTTGTATTTTAAAAATTTTAATTGCTGAATGACTAATGCAATCTAAGTGCATTAGCTTTTGGAGGATCATGCACTGTCTAAACTACGATCTAAATAAATAATATTTATTCAGTAGTTCAATCCATATAAACAATTTATTCTGTAGGTCCCGTAGGTTGCAACTGTTTCTTTATATCCAAAGTTATCTTCCAAACAATGTCAAAATGGTGTTTTCTCGTATCTGATTTGGGAATCAGTTTTCAAATTGCCTCATATCATATTCTTAAATAAAAAAGAATAAAATACTGACGGAATGTTATTGAGTAAGGAACGATAGAGCTCTGTTTATGACATTTTGCTATTAATTATATTAAAAGAAACACTTGTTTTAGAATATCATTCAAAGAAATATCTCTCACAGGTCTATACCAGATATATTTAATCTTATGGGATAAAGGAAAATTCGTATCGTTACTCGTAAGAAAATATAGTTTCTTGTTACTATACGATCAAATGTATATGGTATCAACTCAGGATAATATACCATGTCTTACATCTGTTATTTGAGGTTTCTCAGCAACAAGTTTATATATTTATTGGAATGTCTTTTCATATTCTACTGGAAAATGAAATCTAATATAGGACATCCAGGAAGGCCATATATAACTCCCTCTATCTACAAAATAAGACATAGATGATGATAATTTTTACAGTAATTTGTTAAAGAGATCGCTCTTTTTTGCCCATCCTGTCCTTTCCAGTTCTTGATGATTAATGGTTTTGAGTTCTGCTTAATGGTATGCATATAATAGCATGTTGATACACCTATTCTTGTCTATGGCGTATAAGTCATTAGGACGCACCACCACACTTAAACTGAGATTCCAGTTGCGAAAACACTCAGTGCATTATTCTGCTAAAAGCTGATCATTAAATTTAAGCTGAATAAAATATAAACCTTTTCATTTTCAACATATTTAGGGTATATTCACTGACCCTACTGTTATTTCAGTCGGTACAAGTATCATGCATTGAATTTATCCTAACTGATCAGATGGAAATCATATCTTTATTCTCGTCCCAGCCCGCATCCCAATATTCCCACCATCAAAATAGAACTTACGGATGCTCCAGAGCCACGTTGAAAAATTCCAAAATCATCAATGGTTTATGTATGGTATAAGTATATAATAATTACATATCCCTCATTTTTCTCTCTTTCTTGTCAAAAATAAGTCATCATATAATTTTCTTATTGTTAAAACCGGTACTTCGAGAAACGCAAATCTACATATAGTAGTGTAAACACTATATAACGCAAATCTACATATAATAGTGCAAACACTATATTGTTCTTGTGTATATGGAGAAATATTTCCTGCATCCATAGTTACATTGTCAACACTGTATAATATTTCCACGTATACACCTATATTTCACACACCCGTGCTGACAGCGTCACACTATCTCCTGCATTCGTAGTTAATGTCAACACTGTATACTATTTCCACGTATACATTTGTATCTCACACACCCGTATTGACAGTGTCACACTATGTGCTTTTGTTTCTTGCCACATGTATTCATTACACATATCTGCTTTTGTATTACCAAAGATTTAATTTTGTTGTTGATTTTGTTTGGGGGTGGGGTTTGTCTTTTTTTGTGGGGGGTTGGGGTTGGTGGGATTGTCCAAAGCCATACTTTGTGATTTACAGAAGTCTGAAGTCTGAATAAAAACGCCAGGGTTACATTGTTTCTGATTTCAGAAATGCAATTCAACATTCGGATTCATGAAGCTGCTTATTCCATTTGTGAGCTGAAAATGTGATACGAAATTTTAACTGACAAACTCTTTTCAAAATCTATTATATCCTCAACCATAATATTTATATTGTCCGGTGTCGGAATAAAAAACAGTTTTGGAAGTAAACCGTGCACAGAGTAATAAAATGCGACTCGTGGAAAGATTTGCCATCGAAGTTCCGAGTCGGAAAAAGCAAACCTATAAAAAAAAAAAAAAACCAACAACAAACGTGCTTATGTGCTGAGTATAAGCAGAGGAGGTTTTATCTGCCCAGTGCATTATGTCAGTCCCTATCCAGAGCTTGTGGTCTTCTATAAGTACAACTCACACATGTCGTGTACGCGAGCCGAGTCACTTTTTGCAGCTATAGGTGTCATTTTGGAGAATCTGATTACACATACCTCTACATGGCGTGTATTCACTTTATTTCCCTCCTTGTCCATAAAAATTCCACTGAAGATTATTATATAAATTCATCGAGAAATGGTTAACGGCAATTTCACTGGTAACGTACATCGACATTTGTAGACGCCATCACTAAGCAGGGTGATCCTGTTTAATCCGGTTTCTGTAAGAGCTATGATGTAACAGGGAACGCGCCTGCTGTTGGGAAGAAGTTCATAGGCGCCCGCAGCATGGGTCAAGGGGGGGGTCAGGTGACCCCCCCCCATATACGGCAATTGTACAAATATATATATATATATATATATATATATATATATATATATATATATATATATATATATATATATTCCGACAAGTTTAATCATGTAAATGAAGCTGAAAATATGTCACAAGATTCTGTTCAAAACGCTTAATAAATATTAGCTTTAGTTTCAGACTGCTTCTTATACTAACTCTCCCGGCCGTGACTGACTGATCCCCCTACAAAAAATCCTGATCCCCTCTGCAAAAAATGATGCGGGCGCCCATGAAGAAGTTGTACTACAAATAAAAACAAAGGTGACAATGTTGTCATTCATAAGAACGCTTGGGAAAACACCGGCAGGAAAACTACGGCATACAAGTCTAATAAATTGGAGTTAACTAAGTAACTTCGTATATATCTTATGTATGGTTTCAGTTCGCACATAATACTTATTTTCCCCACAAAAATATCTTCCTTCATCCACGCAATCGACAGTAGTAATAGGCAGTCAAGTCAGATTTATTTTAGTTAAATTTTGCATTATGCTAAATTTTAATTTTGAAGAAATCTCATTTGTACAAGTCAAAAATAAAACGAACTTACAAAACATGTTATGTTACTCCTCTATCCCATTCATAGCTTAACATCCATAAATGAGATGAATGAAAATGCGCGTGAATTCTTTTTACGCGCCATTACCTTGATTCCCCCTGCACTAGTAATAGTTCAATCCAACATCAACTTTCTTGACCTAGCCTGATGCCGAACTGCCATTGTAAAAGTCTACAGCTATCGATAATATTCGTCTAGATATTTTGTTATGACAATTATTGTCCAGAGAACTCCAAAATCACGATTGAATAAACTTTTTTTAGAACTATATTGCAATAAAATTTTAAAACTAAAATTAATTTTTAAATTTATATCAGTCAATGCGCTTACATGATCCGTGTGACTTTTACTATTGTATAGGAAAAACTAGAAGCTTGGGCGATGCAGCATGTTTAAGTTTCTGAGTTCATATAAAGAAAGTTTCGTGGTGTCATTCACCAGCTGAAATAAATTTTTGACATTGTGAAACGTCGTGTCATTTATTGAGCTGTTCACTTATTTTGCAACAAATCCATACCACTTAATATCTACCTCAATCCTTCTGTTTCTCTGTCTCTGTCCCTAATGCAAAGGCATTCCCGTAAGTACACGTAAAATGTACATTGATTTTAAAAAAAAAAACAACAGTGTAATTATGGTCAATATTAACCATTTATTGATGTACATTGAACATTAGAACAAATGAAAATGGAAAATGAAGATATTGTATCCTAGTTATTTTGTCTAGATAGATTAATAACTTTACCTCATTACAAGGATATAAAGGCAACAGATCATTGACATAAAGCAAGATGTTTAAAGCGAAATTTCACATTGGTCTCTGAGCGAAGCGGTATAGATAAGTTTCATTACATACATACATACATACATACATACATACATACATACATACATACATATGCACCCACACAGACACACAAAAATTCGCACTTCGAATCTCGTTGCAAGCTATTCTAGGAATAGCGAGCAGCAGACCTGAATGAATCCGTGCCATATCTTTCTCTTTGTACTCTAAGTCGATCCAGAATACTATAATGGAGTACAATTTCTTGGGGGTTTGCTTTCTTCTTTTAGCAAGGGTTGGTAGATATGTTGCTGCCATACCATACAAGACTTTCCAAATTTCTAAAGTCATGGTTAGAAGTCGCTTTAAATGGAGCGTAGGAAATTCTTTGCTTGCAATTTAGTCATCACAGGAGTTATTGCCCTCCTCGTAGATGATACGAAGATTTCATTACTGTACTTTTTCAGCTTAAGCGTATTCTGTTTTTTTATAAATATGCCCTGATAAGGGACGGTTTTTCAATTTAAAAAAGAACAAAAGAAGGAAATAAAACAAATGTTCCATTTAGAGTTAGATATTTATCAATGGCTATATTTTGTGTTCGTCAATAAAGAAAGCAGTAGCAAACAAAACCAAAACTCGCCATTCAGCTAGAGGAGATGTACCATATGGCTGTAGTACAGCCCGAATCATGAGTTTCAGGGTAAGCGTGATTTGTAGAAAGTTTAAACTGGAAGGAGTGCTATGTCTAATGCCTAGAGCAAAGAGAGACACATGATTGAAAAGATGTCAGATTATCTCGGTCAAACGTCTGGGTCTATTTTCCAAGTCGGATGGTAAATCAAAATGCGTCATGGTCTAAATTCCACTGACATCACTTTATTTAGTTAACACGTCCATTTCTGATCAACTCAGGTTATTGCGTCAAATGCGTGATATAATTACAATTCACTAGTACGGATAGAGATGTGCCTGTCTGCAATAATTCATCTGACGGCATTTGGTTTGCGAACGAAATTTGGATATCGTATAGAAGCTATTGAAATAACAGAGTTAGCCGATGACCAGCAACATTGGTCACGTACTATACACAGCTTTCTATTTAATTTATGGAAAGAAAAAGATAACGTGACTATCTTCGGCACTCGATGAAAAAGTATATTTCAAATATTCAACAGCAATCAGCGATGAAGAAGTGTCAGCTATTCATTCCTTAATAGGAACAAGAGCTTCAAATTATTCCGTAGGGAAAAATGTTCTATATGAGAGCAAAATTATCGTCCGTTCAACATTTATGCATTGATAAATTCTGATAATAATAATAATCCTATCCTATTATATCCTATCCTATCCTCTCCTATATTCTCTCCTATCCTATATCCTATCCTATTCAATATCCTATCCTACCCTAGCCTATCTCCTATCCTATATCCTATCCTATTTCCTATCTCTTACCCTATTTCCTATCTCCTATCTCCTATCCTATTTCCTATCTCCTATCTCCTATCCTATCTCCTATCCTATTTCCTATCTCCTATCCTATATCCTATCCTATTTTTTATCTCCTATCTCCTAACCTATATCCTATCCTATATCCTATCTCATATCTCCCATCCTATATCCTATCATATTTCCTATCTCCTATCCTATCTCCTATCTCCTATCACCTATCCCATATCCTATCCTATTTCCTATCTCCTGTCCTATCTCCTATCCTATTTCCTATCTCATCTCTCCTACCTTATTTCATATCTCCTGTCCTATCTCCTATCCTATTTCCTATCTCCTATCTCCTATCCTATTTTTTATCTCCTATCTCCTATCCCATATCCTATCCTATTTCCTATCTCCTATCCTATCTCCTGTCCTATTTTCTATCTCCTATCTCCTATCCTATTTCCTATCTCGTATCTCCTATCCTATATCCTATCCTATTTCCTATCTCCTATCCTATATCCTATCCTATTTCCTATCTCCTATCCTATTTCCTATCTCCTATCTCCTATCCTATTTCCTATCTCCTATCTCCTATCCCATATCCTATCCTATTTCCTATCTCCTGTCCTATCTCCTATCCTATTTCCTATCTCCTATCTCCTATCCTATTTCCTATCTCCTATCTCCTATCCCATATCCTATCCTATTTCCTATCTCCTATCCTATCTCCTGTCCTATTTTCTATCTCCTATCTCCTATCCTATTTCCTATCTCGTATCTCCTATCCTATATACTATCCTATTTCCTATCTCCTATCCTATATCCCATCCTGTTTCCTATCTCCTATCCTATATCCTATCCTATTTCCTATCTCCTATCCTATTTTCTATCTCTTATCCTATTTCTTATTTCCTATCTCCTATTTCCTATCCTATATCATATCCTATTTCCTATCTCCTATCCTATATCCCATCATATTTCCTATCTCCTATCCTATATCTTATCCTATTTCCTATCTTTTATCCTCTTTCCTATCTCCTATTTCCTATCCTATATCCTATCCCATATCCTATCCTATCTCCTTTCCTATTTCCTATCTCCTATCTCCTATCCTATTTCCTATCTCCTATCCTATCTCATATCTTATTTCCTATCCTATCTCCTATGCTATATCCTATCCTATTTCCTATCTCCTATCTCCTATCCTATTTCCTATCCTATATCCTATCTCCTATTTCCTATATCCTATCTCCTATCCTATCATCTATCCTATTTCCTATCCTATCTCATATGATATTTCCTATCTCCTATTTCCTATCTCCTATCCTATATACTATCCTATCTCCTATATCCTATCCTATCTCATATCCTATCTCCTATATCCTATATCCTATTTCCTATCTCCTATATCCTATCTCCTATATCATATATCCTATCTCTTATATCCTATATCCTATCTCCTATATCCTATTTCCTATCTTCTATATCCTATCTCCTATATCCTATATATTATTTCCTATATCCTATATCCTATCTCCTATATCCTATATCCTATCTCCTATATCCTATATATTATCTCCTGTATCCTATATCCTATCTCCTATATCCTATATCCTGTCTCATATATTATATATCCTATCTCTTATATCCTATATCATATCTCCTATATCCTATATTCTATATCCTATATCCTATATCCTATCTCGTATCTCCTATATTCTGCGATCGCTTCAATCCTGGTTATTATTTCATTTCTTTATTTTCTTGAGGTGTCTGTTTATGCTTGGAAAGCATCAGGTGTTTGTGTTTTTGATTTGTTTCTGCGTGTTTAAATGCACTCATGAACAGATCCACAAGGCTGGCGAAGTTGGTTATGTGATTTGACTGCGATGTCACATTTAAGGCCCCTAGAACATCATGTAATATTTACTTATGTGGTCTACAATATCATGTCCTGCCACAAGGTTCGTATACAATAGGCGCAAATGAGTCAGGCAATTGTCTCACGTACCCAATAAGGTTAAACCTCTCGTGAATTTCATCCGCTTTTTGTGTTTGATGAGAGCGTTTAAAAGTTTACTTATCTATTTACGCTGTCTCTTTTTTTCATTCGCGGTGTAGTGTCCTTACAAAACAAATTGAGTTCGGATGCCATTTCTATACTTATAGCCCCAAAGCATTTACTCAGTTAGCTTGCTCTTGAACCTCTTCCTCAATGACCTCATCAAAAACGTCACACGCTTCAGACGCAGTTGGCGAGTTATTATGTTTCTTTTGAGGGTCTACTGTTTCATGCACAATAATCAGCAGATTCTTTTTAGTTTTATTTGACTTAAGAATAGTTTGTTTCGTTCCTTTTCTAAGATCACTGCCGAATTCACCAACTTATCAGTGTGTTATGTGTTTGTTTCGGAAAATGTGTACAACATCTTTTATGCTTTTTGAATTAACCTGTATGATGCATTCAGACGATACAGCGATCTCAGTTTATCTGTCGCGCATTTGACATTCCAATTACTTGAGAGGTTAACGCCATTATTGCAGACTTCGATCAATTCCTTTAGTATGTTTGGGGAGTCAGTAACTTGGTCACCACTCAACATTTGCATATTATAAACGGCAACGAATATTTCTTCAATACTATACTTTTCTTTATGTCATTTACAAATCCCTGTGTAGAATTGCTTTGACAAAATTAAAAGTGATAAACATGCAATAGTCACATATGGGCTAAATATGTCATGGGGGTAGAGTCGAGGACGGGTGCTGGTGTCCCTAAAGAGGTCAGTTGGTGCATTAAGCCCACATTCATACTACCACTTTCACGTGTATAGAAGTATTAGCTTGCTTCATGTGTATTTTGTGTCATTCATCAGACTTCATCTTGTGCAATATTTAATCACATGTATGTTTGATTGATAGTTAAAAGAAAGCTTTAGTGTATAAATCATTTTTTTTTTTTTTCGTTTATGAGGGGGTGTCTTATTTATATTTAATTTGCACTGTTTGCTAGGTTTTTTAAATTCATTATATACTATGGATAATTTAATTTTGGACTTGACCTTGTCCAAAAGCAAGTTTCTATTGTTCCTCACTAGAACCACTGATACTGTTTTTGTTTTGTAAACAAATAATACATAGCTAATATTATTATAAGAGTCGTGGATAGATATTAGGATCATTATCAATAACAGCAAACATTTATTTAGGTCTAGGTCAAGGACATTGGTATTTCCATAAAAATACCTAGCCTACCTGATGTTTGCAACATCCTTATTATAATTTTAGTAGCAGATTTTATCATGCAAACAACCCAGAGTGTTCTAGAATGGACAATTCTAATAAGTCATAAAATGTCTAGAAAATACTAATTGTGATTTATGGCAGGTATAGGGCTTTATAATCTTGTTTATCTAGAAATTCTCACGATTTCTCCAACAGAGTTGTCTGTTTAACAGGTACAGCAGTTCCTGGCACGAATAGCTTGACGTGTTTTGATCGTTTCACTCAGACAACCTGAGATGATGACACAAACTGCACCCGGAATATTAAAAATAATATCTGCATCCGAAGGGCAGAACGAATGTTGAATTATATTTGCAGGGGACATATTAAAAATATACAGGACTTTTAAGTAGCTTATTTATATATATATCGTCCTAAACTATGTAACGTAAACAAGCAAAACCAGAACGTTTATAAAACCTAACAAAAAACAGTTACACAGGAGGATGTATTGTGAATGTACAAATATGAATACAAAAATAAAGCGATATAAAACTCCTATATACGTGAAAGTGCATCTGCGGTTCAATTTTATTTTCCCTTGATGAGCCTAATGTCAATGTTGTATCCTTGCAATATCGAACTCAGCCATAACAATATCTGATTTTTATATTTCATCTTGTTGATGAACGTAACAGGGTTGTGATTACTGAATACAAAAATCGGAGTAGGAGCAGAGTTAATACAAAATTCAAAGTGCTGCAAAGCCAAAATTAAAGTCATGCACTTCTTCTCGATAGTGGAATAACTTCGTTGTTGTTTACTTACCTTTTTAGATAATAGCACACTGGATGATATACACCATTTTTATCTTCATGAATTAATACCCCACCAGCCCCTACATCACTTGCATCAACATACATCTTAAATGATTGGTTAAAATTTGGTGCTGAAAGAACTGATGCACTTTTAAGTATGGCCTTTAATTTATCGAACGCTGGCTAAGTTTGTCAGACCAAGATAACTTGGTCTTCTTACTCAATAAATTGGTCAGGTGCTCAGCAATTATAGATAAATTTTAGCACAATTTCTGATAATATTCAACCATACCCAAAATTCGCATCAGTTGCTTTTTTGTGACAGGCACAGAGAATTCAGAGATAGCCCTAACCTTAGCATGTACAGGCTTAGAGAGGATTCATCCTGTAACAGCGCTGTTTTACAGGCATAAAATCTACAGTTTCAACATAATGATAGAGTCTGTTTGTTCGAGCTGGAACATCTGAAAACAAGTGCTCATATTCACATAATAGCTACTTTAACTCATTCTTTTCCTGTGGCTATGTATATGAAAGGTTTATTGTCCAGATTCCTTAATATGACCGAATTCTGAAGACTGATTGAACAAATGTCACTACATTCCGGTTTTACTTCATAATTTAAATTGTAACTGTGTGGGACAGGAACAAGTAAATTAACTAAATGATTAACAAGGCTATCTCTATCAACACACTCGTTAAACATTTTTACATGGCTGGTGACGGAGTTAGTTCTGTTTCCACCTCCCAGGAGTTTGGATATAATTTAAATCACTTTCATTTTAACTCTGTAAGGACCATAATAGTTATCATGAAGCGGATTTTGAAGTATTGGCAAGAAGACAGAAAAACTGTTTCACCAGATTGAAAAGTTCTTGCCTTTGTTGTTTTGTCATGACTTAATTCGAGTTTTGAATGAGTAGACAGGAGATTATATTTTGCTACCTCGCAATCAGAAACATAATCAAAAGGATTAATATCCTAATCGTCTGTTAAAAGAAGTTTCTCTTTTAACAAATTGAATAGTCCATGGGCAATATGTCCAAAATATAGTTCAAATGAACTAAGAAAAAGCAACTTTTGCAAACAAAACATGATCTACAATAATTGGAAACATCATTTTTAATTTTCGGCCAATAAAAATTACGTCAGGTCTTGTGGTAAGTCTTGTTGAATCTTAAATGACCAGCTAAATAAGTTTCGTGGGCTGAACTGAGAATATCCTGCCTATTCTACTTAGGAACAAGAATTTGCTAGGTAACTGACCACTACTCAACAACGTGTACCTCAGGTGGTCTACATTTTCTCATAAGAACTCATTGTTCCAAAACTAGCAAGTTGGTATCTCTGTAAAATCAACTTCGCTAATAGCTCTCTGAAACAGGAGATATCAGAATCTTTTTCCTGTTCGACTACAACAATTTGTTTGTCACCCTGACTAGAAATGAGAGAATGAATGCTTAAAAGAGGATCACCATGATCAATACCATTTAATCGATCAGTAACAAGAACAAAAGTGACCTAATTAAAAGCCTATCAGAAGAAGAAGACTTCTCAGACAAAGGCAGAGAACTTGATAGTAAAGGACTCTGAGAAGCTCCAGTGTCTCTTCATATTTTATTAAGGATAGGATTGGCTGAATCACCAATAAGCGATATAGAACATATCGACATGAATGGTTATAATTCTCTATAATAAAATCATACTATGGTTCTTTTGACCCAACAAATGTATTTTTTTCCAATACATGACCATTACTTTCAACTAAGAGAACAGCTCTGTGTTTATTCTGTTTCTTAATTTTTAATTTAAAGCAACCAGAAATGACTTGCCTATTTCCTGCAATAAGCGTACGTAGGAAGAGATAAGGATTTTTGATCAGTTTTATCAGAAATTTGATTCTTATATGTTGTGCTAGATTGAAAGTTACTGGTGTATAACTATCGGTTTCTTTATAAGGACCTGCTGAGAAAAGAACTTCGTGACAAATGAAACTTTGCAAATGTTATGTATATTTAATTTGCATTGTTTGATAGGTTCTTTTATTTATTATTTACCATGGGTTATGTAAAATCGTATTTGGTAACTGACCTTGTCTAAAATCAAGTTCACTGTCTACCTGACCAGAATCATTGATCTTTTAAATTCTGTAAACAGCTATTACATAGTTTATATTTCTCTGTCAGTGTAGGTTAAATATTAGGATCAATATCTTGGTCTGAGTCAAGGACATTATGTTTGCCATGTTTTTTATTATAATTTTAGTAACAAACCTTGCCTGATTATAGCATGGAATGTTCTAGAAATGAACTTTTGTCCTACATCCTGGCTTGTCTTTCATGTCCTAGGTTTTTTAAAAATATAATCTTGTTTATTTCGAAATTATTGATTCGTCTTATCAGATTTTGAGGCAGAATTATTTGTTATGTTAATTGTTAGATTTGGGCCGAGATTATGTAATTCACATTGTTCTTCTCTCGAAATACAAATAGGAAAATTCTCGGAAAGAAACGTCAACTGAGAATTATAATGAATTCAAATAAGGACGCCTTGGATTATATTAGTGTGATTCATCAAAATGACCGTTGGCACATCATTCCAATTCAGGTCATTGGTGCATTAGTACATTAGAGACTACCTGTCACTACATGCACATCAAAACCTTCAGCGTTGGAAATTATTTGGAATATCACTAAACTTTATTCAGAACTTTATTCATTAAAACCTTTGTTAGTAAATCTATGATTTTTAGATTTAATTCTCAATACCTTATGTTCTTTGTACATTTTCATTTTGTATTCTAGGGAAATACATTATTTGTTGAATTTTACAAAGCTTGCTGCTTCTCACTCTTTTCTATTACTTATTTTAAGACTGTAGAGGCATGATTGTAAGTCAAGAAATATTTGTCAGCTGTACGAGCACCGTTTGTCAATGTGTCTATATGGTGTTCATCAATATTAATCTTGACGTCACTATGCACGCAGTTCTTGAACTCTTCGACAAGCATGAGCTATCTATCAGTTTATTATAATTTATATAAATCTTTTCAAACACACACCTCCTGTCAAATAGTTGATCATTTTATCTAGCACACTCGTTTGGCTATTTTTGTTTGTGCAATTCCAAAACCTATGTTGATATGGCTCAGGTACCGGTTCATAACCCTTCAAAATTCAGTCCTTGACCAACCATACTCATCCCTTGCTTCTACTGACAGTGAAGTATATACTTCATGAGCTGTAATAGCAAAGTCCAGTGCTCTCTTGTCCATTTTAAATTCTCGGCTGCTTTGCAAAATATAAAAAATATTGATCTTCGACTTTTTCTTAAAAAGAGGATTCTAATCTAATATTTTTGGTAACATCAAAAACTGAACTTTCGTGAGGTGAGTGTTGTTTGATTACCAGTTCCAATTCTTTTAATTTCACTTGCATTTCCATCTCTCAGTCTTCTTTTTGTATTTGTAATTTTATTTGCATCTTTTGTTCTAACTTTGTATTTGCATCTGCATTTGCCGCTCCTCCCTTTCTCTATCTTCCTTTCGCACTTGCAATTTCATCTGTTTATCTCTTTCAAAGAGTTTCTTTAAAAAATTTACTAAATTATCAGAGTAAATTTTAGAGAGAATTTCGTTATAATCGGATAGCCAATAAAAGAAATTCTATTTTTTTTCAGTGAATGTAAATGGCTATAAACCCACTTTTCGTATGTATAATATTTCAATTTGTAGCCCCTATTAGGATATAAACTACATATTTCTTGTGATTTGTAGTATCCACACTTTAAACTATGCGAGGAATCTCGGTAGAGTGTAAACGGACATCATCAAAGGGGGAATAAATATGCCAACATTTACACGAATCAAGATATTTCATTGTTTCCTGCCACGATATCGAATGTTGATCCCTAATATAATTGCGATATATATCGTGGTACGTATCGCGATACGTTCTAAATACTGCGGTGCACCATTTTTTGTGGTACCCAGCTCTTAGCAGCTAAAAATGTTGCACCTCAAACACAAAAGAAGGAGCCGTGCTTCGTATCGCAGGAGCTAGAGTCAATATATGTTGCCAACGGCATATTTAACATTGTCGACAAGTCGCTGTTGGTATCATTCGAATGAACGTTGGGGTGACACAGAATAGTTTTGGCAGCACCTGTACACTTGCCGCCTAGAAGTAAGATTGTCACACCCTCAATCTGTTGTGTTCCTGAAGGAACCACGCATCTCCAGTTTGAGGAGCTGATGCAAGGCCAAGCATTGATGTCCAAAACAGTAGGAAAAGGAGGATATACAGTTTGGTTATGGATGATGAATGCGTCAAATGAACTGCAAATGCTGTATCCAGAAACAGTAGTAGGCGAATTTTTCCCACCTGAACTTGTCTTGTGTCCAATAGCATAAATAATCTGCAGGGAGACAGGTTAACTGACTATCTGAACAAGCTATATCGATCAGCAACGTCTGATCAATCACCGGAGCAAGCAGAGAAAGTAAAGCAATTGTTAAGCCTATCAAGTTGCCACTGCGTCGCCTCCAAGTATATGCAAACGAGAGGTGGTTAGGCAACTTGATGATATAATCAGCAGTGGTACTGTGGTACCATCTTGCAGTCCATGGTCGTCAGGATTGGCCTTAGGTTTCTGTGTCGACTACTGTCCACTACTGCAAACTGCTCGATATCACAAGACCAGAGCTACTCCTTTTTATCCCAAATTAGACGGAATGGTCGAGAGATTCAACAGCACTTTCGAAATGATGCATAGCAGTTATATAAGACCATAAAAGCGAGTTTGGCAATAGCACGTACGATGGTACCAGCACTGTTAGGCAATTTAGCGCCAAACACAAGGTTATATGTAGGATCATCCGTACTGAGCTACTGGAATGGAGAATCGAATCACCACATTCCGCAAAGGATGTTGAAGCGCATACAGCAGCATAAGACGTCGGAAATGTAGACTTGTCTGAACAATGTGGCGGTAGGATGACAGACGAAATTGATGGCAATGAGACAGATTCTCATTGTGAAGAGTCCTTCGGTGTGCGTCCTCGTCGGGAACGGCGTGCTCCATCTTGGATGGATGATTATGTTCTCGTCTGAACGCTTGAAATGTCTTGTAGAAACGTTTCTTCATCATGTGTCGAATTAATTTGATTTAATGTATCGTGTTAAAACGTTCTGATTGATTGATGTTTTATATGTTGATTTATTCTCATTATTAAACGTTGTTTCATTACGTTTTTGTGTTTTTGTATATGCGAGACGCATTTCTCGTAGGCGTGGGTAAATGTAGCGATTTCCCTTGCATCTCTAGTCGGTCGTTTTGATAAGCAAAACCGTACTAAAATTGGATCGTCCAGTTATGAATGACTCATCCAGTAACGTGATTGGTCACGTGGTACCTGTTACGTGTTTAGGCTCGTGCAAAAGTAACTAGAAAAGAGTGAAGACAACAAGCTTTGTCCAATTTAACAAATAATTTACTTCCCTAGAAAAACAAGATAAAAGAGGGTTGCGATCACTAAACACAACAATCGGAGAAGGAGCTGAACTAATGTAAACTTCAAAATGCTGTAATGCCAATATTAAAGCCAAACATTCCTTCTCGATTGTTGAATAATTTCTTTGGTGCTTATTTAATTTCTTTGAAAAATAGCACACTGGATAATCAACACCATTTCTATCATCTTCAATCAATGCTGCTCCAACCCCAACATCACTCGCATCAACAGACAGTTTAAATGATTGACTGAAATTTGGAGCTGTAGGAACTGGTGTACTCTTAAGTATGGCCTTTAACTTGTCAAAAGCTTCCTAACATTTTTCAGTCCAAGGAAACTTGTTTTTCTTGTTCAATAAATTAGTCTGGGGTTCAGCAATATTAGAAAAATTGGAACAAAATTTCCGATAACATCCAGCCATACCTAAAAATCGCATCAGTTGCTTTTTAGTGACAGGCACAGGGAATTCAAAGATAGCTTTGACCTTAGCATCTATAGGTTTAACTTGTCATGTCCCACAATATGTCCTAGAAAAGTTACACAAGCACGACATAACTCACTTTTGGATATATTGATTGTCAAACTGCATCAGTGAGTCTGTCAAAGAATTTCCGAATTGTTGCTAGATGTTCTTTCCAGGTGTCGTTGTAGATGATGACATCATCGATGTAAGCATCACAATTATCTAGACCAGAGGTAATCATATTCATCAAACGTTGAAAGATACATGGCGAACCCTTCATCCCAAACGGCATTGATTTGTATTCATAAAGTCCATCTGGAGTTACGAATGCCGAAATTTCATTTGCTCTTTCCGTTAGTGGAATTTGCCAAAATCCTTTCAGAAGGTCAAATTTGGTGACATATATGGCATTTCCAATTTTATCAATGTAGTCCTCGATTCTTGGTAATGGATCTGTCTTAGTCACACTGTTCACCTTCCGATAATCAGTGCACATACAGAAAGTTTTATCTTGTTTCGGAACAAGAATACATGGTGAACTCAAGTCACTTTTACTGGGCTCTATGAAGTCATTCTCCAACAAATATTGAATTTCGCTTTTTTCAAGTATTCCTGTTTGAGAGGGTTCATCCTGTATGGGTGTTGTTTCACAGGTTTGGAATTTACAATTTCAACGTTATGAATAATTTTGTTTGTTCTCGTAGGAACATCTGGAAATAAGTGCTCATATTCAAATAATAACTGTTTAAGTTTATTCCTTTCTTGTTGTTGCAAATGTGAAAGTTTCTGGTTCAGATTATTCATAATTTCTGAATTCCGAAGATTTGTCACTCCAAAATCAGTAGAGTTCGATTGTATTACTTCACTCAAATCCTCAGTGAGTGGGACAGGTACAACTAAATTAATTGCATGATTTACCTGGCTATCTCTCTCAATATACTCCTTTAACATCTTAATGTGGCAAAGTTGTTTTTGTTTTCTCCTCCCAGGAGTATTTATGATGTAATTTATATCATTTACTTTCTTCTCAACCGTGTACGGACCATAGTACTTAGCCTGAAGAGGATTTTGTGGAATGGGCAAGAGAGCTGGAACTCTATCACGAGGCTGAAAACTCCTTTCCTTTGAGTTTTTGTAATATCTTAATTTCATTTTTGACTGAGCAGAGTGCAGATTCGAACTTGCAACCTCACAAGCCTTTAACAACTTATACTTAAAATTGGAAACATAATCGAGAAAATTAAGTTCAGTATCTTCATTAGAAAGAAGTTTCTCATTCAACATCTTCAACGGTCCACTCACAGTGTGTCCAAAAAGTAGTTCAAAGGGACTGAATCCTAAAGATTCCTGAACTGACTACCCCTTGGCTCTCGGGGTGATAGGCAGAAGATTTGAATTGTTGGACGCCTAATTCGTACATGACTTGCTGGAAAATTCCAGACATAAAATTTGACCCTTGATCAGATTGGACAGATTTGTGAAAGCCAAATTGAGTATAAAAAAAAAATTTATCAAAGATTTTACTATTGTGTTAGTTTTTATATTCCTCAAAGGAATTGCCTCTGGGAATCTTATTGACGCACATATAATGGTCAACAAGTACTGGCTGCCTGCTAAATGGTTCGTCAAATGCAGGAATAGGTTGCAGATGAGCCTTACATATCTTCTGATTGGGTTTTCCTATCATTTGACAAGTACTAAAAGATCTGCAATATTTACAAACATCACTTTTAAGTTTTGGCCAATAAAAGTGAGTCAAGATCTTGTGATACATTTTATTAATCCCTAAATGACCAGCCAAAGGAGTTTCATGGGCCAGACTAAGTATTTTCTGTCCGTAAGATTATGGAAGATTATTTGATAATTTACTTGACCACTCGTCACCAGCAATTACTTCGAGTGGTCTCCATTTTCTCATAAGAATTCCATTTTTAATGCAATAACAGACAGTTACTTCAGTGGCTTCAGTTTCACTAACGGCCCTTTGAAACAAACAGGAGATCTCAGGATCTTTTTCATGTTCGACGACAAGTGACTGTCGTTTATCACCCCGATTAGATAAAAGAGAATGAGTAGTTAAAAGAGGATCACTGTGATCAATACCTTTTGATTGATCCAAACAAGGAGTGAAAGTGACCTGATCAAAAGCCTGACCAATACATGTGTCAGCTAAAGTAATATTTTCCTTATCAAAATCATTCTCAAGAGCTTTCGTTGCCATAGCTCTGGTAACTGCACAAGCTGGGTATACATCAGGGAATTCTTTTTCAATAGGATCAACTTTCTGATCCAAAGAAGGCTTGTGTCTCCAGTTAGGTCGTTGCCTAGTAATAAATGAATGCCCTGAACGGATAAAGAATATACTATACCGACTGTCACGGGTCCTGAAACTAAGTCTGATGACAAATGTACACAATGGAGAGGAAAATTAACAAAACCGCACTCTTCTCCCTGAATAAGAACACTCTCATTAGAAGAAAACTTCTCAGAAAAAGGCAAAGTACCTGATAATAAAAGACTGTGAGAAGCTACAGTGTCCCTTAAAATTTTAATAGGGATGGGATTGGCCAAATCACCCAAAAGTGATATAGAACCCTTCGACATGAATGGTTCATAATTCTCCATAATAAAATCAGACTGGGGTTTATTAAACCCAACAAATGTATTGCTTTCAATACATGACCGTGACCTTGACCTCTTAGAAATAAAAGCATTTGGGATAGGTCTGTCTTGATTCTGATGCTTATATTTCAATTTGAAGCAATCAGAAATAACTTGTCCTTTCTTCTTGCAATAGGTACACGTAGAATGAGACATGGAGTTTTGATCAAGCTTGTCAGAAGTTTGAATTTTAAAAGTTCTGCCAGATTGAGTTTTAGAAGGGCTCGTATTAGGCTGAAATACCTTTTTACTAGAACACTTCTGAGTGAGAGGCTTGCCTACAAAAGGAACTTTATGAGTTAAGAAATACTCGTCAGCAGCACGAGCAGCATTTTCCAAGGTTTTGATCTTATGCTCGTCAAGATAAGTTTTAATGTCACTATGGACACAGTTCTTGAACTCTTCAAGCAATACAAGTTGTTTGAGACTTTCATAATCTTGATCAACTTTCTTGGCTAAGCAACATCTATCAAATAACTGCTCTTTTTCTCTTGCAAATTCGACATGAGTTTGTCCAGCTTCATTTTTATAGTTCCTGAATTTTTGCCGATAAGCCTCAGGGACTAACTCATAACCCTTTAAGATGCATTAACTAACCAGATCATAGTCAGCACTTTGCTGTACTGACAGTGAATAGTAAATATCACTAGCGTTACTAATAAGTACACATTGTAATAATTGAGTCCAATGCTCTCTTGGCCATTTCAAATTTTCTGCAACTTTTTCAAACGACGAAAATATTTGTCTACTTCTTTTTCTCTGAAAGAGGGCACTTACCCAGTATTCTTAGTAAGATCAAAACTTGAATTTGTATGTGAAGAGGGAACGTGCATTGCACTTGCCAGCTCTATTTCTTTTATTCTAACTTGATATTTGCTCTCTTCCTTCTCTCTCTCTCTCTCTCTCTCTCTCTCTCTCTCTCTCTCTCTCTCTCTCTAATCTAATTGCATTTGTTCTTTTTCTTTTTGTACTGCATTTGTTCTTTCCGTAACTGCATTTGTCTTTCTCTCTCTCTCTTTCTTCCAATTGCATTTGTATTTGTTTCTCTCTCTCCTGTCTATCTCTCTCTCTCCTCTTTCTCAAATCATAACTGCATTTATTTTTCTTCTTTCTGTAAATGCATTTGTTTTTTCCCTTTCTCCAATTGTAATTGTATTTGTTCTCTTTATCTTCTGAAGTTCCAGCTTCCTTAATTCTCATTCCATCTTGTATTTTAATTTTAATTCCTTTACTTATATGTCAGAGTCTGATACAGACTTTTACTGATCGAAACCAAAACACTTTTATCCAAAACATTCTTTTCTACCAAATACTGGACCAAAATGTTTTTTTATTTCTTGCCTCGTTAAAGAAGCTTTTGCCTCAGAAAGATCATATTTTCTAGCAAGTTCAAGCAATTCATCTTTTCCAAACAATCCAACTGCTCGTGGGTAGGATTTGAAAGAGAAATTTCCACTTTTGATGACATTGTGAAAAAGCCTGTTGATTTCAATAAATATTTCAAACAAAATCCCAAGCAAAATAATACTTGGGATTTAAAAAATTTCTGAAAACTAGGGGAACTAAAATTTCAAAAACAATTTTCTGAAATATTTTTGCCAAAATTCATATATCCCAAGGACAAGGCCCCAATTTGTTTAGTTACGTGTCTAGGCTCGTACAAAAGTAGCAAGAAAAGAGTGAAGCCAACAAGCTTTATAAAATTTAACACAAAATTTATTTCCCTAGACAAACAAGATAAAAATGAGAAAAAGAACTTACGGTTTATGAATCTAATCAAAAATTAATCCAAGAATTAAGAAATATAAGTTCTATCAAATAAAAGTCCTAAGTGAATCACAGTCCGAATCCCGATGAAATTCCAAAATGGATGGCGATGACGTATGCCGTAACATTCACAGTGTTGTCGTGTCAACAGTTCCTTGTTGAAACACAAAGAATAATATTTCAGCTTTTTAATTCCGAATAATTTTAATAAATGTCTTTGTCCAAGAATTCTGATGAGGAGCACTTATATGTATATTTTTCAGAGAAATGAATTATTAATTCCGAAAAAAAAAAAAAAAATCCAACTCAAACTGGTCAGAACAAAACACTTTTTGGTTTCAAAGGTATAAAGCACAACTGGCTATTTCTTCCCAAAATTACGACTATACAGTAAATGAAGATGTAAAACAGATTCCCGGATGGGGTTACGTGATCACCTCTCTACAGAACAACGTAAATATGGTACATGACATTTATCACGTACTCTTGTATAGCCTAAGCTAAAGTCAAAGATTTTTACTCTAGAAATGAATAAAAAAAAGTTGTTTACATTAAACTTGACACTGGTTCAGAATCTAGGTCAACTAAAGATACAATGTTTAAAACCACTGGCTGTTTATCAGGTCAAAGAGAACTGAAATGAATTTCTGGGAAAAAAATAAAATCCAGTAGACAAAATTATCACTACAACAACATTTAATGGAATAAAATTAAAATAAAACTTTTTTTAAACTAACAAACAAACAGTTTATTTACATATACATAACATACCAGTGTATATAAAGGCCGAAGGTGAGATGATTCGGGATTCTGATGGATTCAGATCACAATTATTTGTCCAAATCCTAATACATCATATGTTAATCCAAATTACCTTCAAAGATGACATGGTGAAGTTCTTATCACAGGTTATCCGGCACTGTTTGTAGAGGATAGACTGTAAACAAAGCACTATACAATGCGTCAAAGATTTCACTTCCGTTTCAGCATCAGTGCCTCATTACTCACTGTGCACTGTCGCCGAAACATTAAAGACAACCACACCATAATGCTCAAATTAAGAAGAATGAAGATTTAAATTTAAAATCAATACAAAGAATGCTTAAATATAACCTTTGTATCACTACCAAAATGAGAGGATATAAATACTCTAAAATAGAATGGGACTACATTCGTGTGTACTGAAATGGAAGCAATAATTGTGACCTGAGTCCTGATGTGTATCGTCATCTGAGAAAGAAGACTAGAGAGAAACTAGAAATCAAGAAGATAATCGTTTGATATTTATTGTAATAAATAGTCTAAAGGCAAATTGCCTTAAGGATATTTTTCACGACTCTACCGATATAAGAGACGATAATGGGAACCACATAACGTACGGAGCAAATTATAACTAGAACTGCTAGGAGGCGATGGGGCGGGGGAGAGGTATATATGCTGTCATTGCTATTATAACTGATGAATTCCAAAATCAGAGATAGCCGAGCCTACTAAGTGACAAAATAATAATTATAAAATCAAATATTTTCTTTAAGAAAATTATATTAATTATTTAGAGTAAGTTTCAGAGTGAATTTCACCATAGTCGGGTGGAAAATAAATGAAATTATATTTCTTTTCAAGGCACGAAAATGGATATAGACATTCTTTTCATATGTATAATCATTTATCGTTTCAGTCCGTATATGAACTGCATCTTTCTTGAGCCTTTAGGATCCATATATTTAACTGACTGAGTCATTCCAGTCAAGTGAGGACGGATGTCATCAGTGGAAGAATAAAAACGATAACATTTGCACTTTACACGAATTCAGATATTTCAATATTTACTGCAACAATAGAGAGGTATTGAATGAATATATATATATATATATATATATATATATATATATATATATATATATATATATATATATATATATATATATATACTTTCTGTAAATTTTATTCATGACCGAAAATTGTAATGATCATCTGTTGTACAGATTTGAGATAGGTATAAAATTCTATTTTAAAATATTACGAATGTAGATTGCTAAGGATCTATAAATAGATATTGTCATGTTTCTAATGAAGAAACCTGTTCACAACTTTGGAATAATTTCTAATTGACAGGAGCGATACAAGAAGTAAATAATTTTCCATTCAATAAGTTAGGTCACATGTATAGGTATTTTGAAATACTCAGTTGCGGAGTAAGATTAGTCACGGGAGTTATATTGCGACATATAGTCGTAAATGACTCTTGAAGAGATATTTATATATATTTACATACATTCGAGACTACAGGCACATCAACATATTCAACACTAGAATTTATTTGGAATACAACTGTATTCAAGTGGAAACTCGTACATTTGGACTATTCGGGATCCAGTTCACAACATTGCACGTTCTTTGTAAGAAGAAGAAAGATGTAGCTATTGACTGATAAATTACAAAAACTTCCAATCCTGATACTTTTTAATTTGGTGAAATTAAACATGTGTTATATTTCTAATAAGCGTATAGCTTTTGTACAGGATGAGGCACAAACGTAACGCGTCTGTTTTGAGCGGTATAAACATAAAAACTTGTTAACAACAGAACTCAACAACTCAAATAAACTACTTAAAAGTCTTCTTTTATACCTCTAATATGAGCTGTGCAAATACAATGCAACATTCATTTAGCCCGCTCTGTTTCAAGTGTTTGGAATTATGCTTATTCATTTCCTTGAAAGATGATTCCTGTTAGAAATACACTAAACGCCCTTGATCTACTTTAGACTGGGGTGCAGAGATTATTTTTAGTGTTCCAAGCGCAGTTTAAATCAGCGGCGCAGGTTGTCGTGTCGGGATGATCAAAACACGCCAAGCAGGTTGCGCTAGGAAGTGGTGTACCTGCTAAACAGACAACTCGGTTGTAGAAATCGTGCTCAGATTCAACTCCCACCACAGTCTTTTTGTTAGTGATGGAGAGAAGGAGTGGAAATAGAAGCACTGCAAATGTAAAAGGTAAAAAAATATTAACCTTTTGTAATACCATATACGTAAGCTTAATATCTCCTGCACGCGTATTTGAATATCATAGCCATGTTATGAAAAGAGAGCTATACGAAAGGTGGATTTGGTCAAACTTTAGATTTTTGGCAATTAGATGCTGGGATCTGACACGATGACCCTAATGCAATCTCTCTTTTTGAGTGCTTCGGTATGAAAATTTAGTTCTACATGATAACCTAGCATGTCTAATATCAATGTGAGAATTGAACATTGAAGCTCATTTCTGACATCATTGTCAGACAACAGAGATGTCAGTTCCTCTTTTCTGCTTAAGATTTCTCACTTCGAGTCTGTTTCTGCCAATGTGATATTTTGGCCTTCCCTTCTGCGAATTCGAGGTACAAGTGTGCTTTTGCATGTATCTGAAGTGTAATATCACGTGACCGGTAGGTTACGTGGTCATCAGATCAGCCCTGATAGATTTTATATTTTGCATTAGGCACTGTAGTCTACGTACCGAGACAATATATAACTTTCGAGTGATTCTGTGACCCTAAACACCAAATGCCAAACCAGACTGACAGATGAATGCATTCAGTCATGAATACGATTAAGGGTAACGAAATCTTTGTCAAAACAGAATTGTATTCTCTTAATAAAATATTTATTGTGGTCATAACGGCAGCATATACATATGTGTATTAGCACGAAATACAATGAATCGAAAGTATGTATTACATAAACGCTTAAATACGTGACATTAATTTCAACTTCTCGGATTAGTTACAGATTGGTTCTCGGCGTCTGATTAATAACAGGAGTGACATGAGTAAGATGGTCTGCCTATTCTAATGCATGCGAAATACTTCAGGTCCTCTTTATCAGTCATTTCTGAGAACGAAATACAAACTAGTATTCAACGCCCCCAAAAGCTGAGAAACCCGTAAAGTGTAATGATCCATAAGTTATAAGAAGATAACATTCAGATTGTTACTGAAATAACCCAATATCATATACACTTAAATTCTCGGTTGCATGGATGTTCCGAAAGAATCATATGGAAGAATAGAGTTTGAGCTTCAGGATGAGTTTTACGTTTGACATGGTTTGAGAATATGTAACAAGGAGAATATTGACACATGCGTTGTAAAGGCATCGTAATAATATTAGGGCTTTGAGCTTCCTCTCTTGTTTCGAGAATGCGTGGCAAGGTGTATGCGAGCATTTAAAAGAGCAAATAGCTCAAACAATGTATATCAAGACTTCTGAAGGTGGCCGGTAATGTAATACCTCCAAAAGCAACACAAGTTTGTGTGTATCAAAAGAAGTATAGAACAATAATTGATTTAGAGATGCTAACATATTATTCACTGTATCACTGGGCTCTTCCATATAATTTTAGATTTAATATTATACTAGCATAAGCTCATGAAATGACAGAAGGTGATAACTAAGGCTATGTAATTGAAAGTTTTGTCTGAAATATGATGCAATAATTTTCTATTTTGCAATCAGTTGGCGACAATTATAGAAATATAATTAATTTCTACTATTGCTACATCCCTTTGGATATGTTCACGGACAAAGCAGTTAATACTACTTTGCAAACCTTGCAGTTGATTCTCTCCAAATGAGGTTAATGGGTGTTTTAATACTGCGAACAAAAGATTGAGAAAGAGACACAGAAACGTGTTAAAAATCATTCTTCAATTCCTCCAATTTGTCCTATCTACAGTATAATACCGGCCGGACCATGAAGGTTATTAAGATCTAGGTACCTACTAAATGACCTTGACTTTAACCTTTCGTAATCTCCATCCGACTTTATAAATGTTTATCCATCGGATTTTTAGACTACATATTTCTAAACTGGTTCAGCTCTTCTTTTGACTGTGTCAAGAATAGAAGTTATTTGCAAGCTTTTTACTGTTTATTTCTCTTCCTTTTTCCTTAAACTTATCAACTATTGCTTATGTCTTCCGATCACTCTTGTATCTAAGAAACCTAAAATTTATCATTAAAATAAATTGCCTCCATGATTTCAATTTTTCGTAACTCATATTTACCTGCGTGACACAAAACAAACTACATGCAACCCTATGACGTATACAACTGGTCTCAGTACTGCTTGCAGTCTAACCTATGCAGTAGAAATTTGTCCTGACTCATGATAATCACATTTATCCTAATGACGTATACAGCTGTCTCACTCTTTTATCACAGCCCATGCTGGTGGCAAAGAATTGTTCCCTGTGATTCTAATTTCAAACAGTCATCGTTCTCAGCTATGACAGTTATAAATCTCGTTCGTAGTCGAATACAGGTACAATGACAAGAAAACGAGAACATTAATTTAGAGTTTAGTTTTCATATTACTGAACAAGTAGGATCTAGTTTGTCGACAAATCAGACAAAATAATAACCTAATACCACGACAACTTTAATAAGTTTAGTCTAACCCAAATGAATTATTTGGAACACTTTTGTATATAATTTGCATCCTTTATTAGGTTTTTTAATTTTTTTTTTATTTCATTATATGTTATTGATAATGTAACATTGTTTGTTGGACATGACCTTGTCCAAAATCTAGCACATTTTCTATTTGACATGAATCATTGATATTTTTTTAATTCTGTAAACAACTAATACATGCCTAAAATATTCTCTATTTGTATGGGATAACTATTACGATTATTATGTTTGCATGAGCCAAGGATATTGTGTTTACTATGTTCTTTATTATAATTTCTTCATCTAGTACACATTAGGATCCTTCTAGAAGGTTGTTTTCCATTAGGTAATATTTTTATAGAAAATTCTAATTGTAATCTCTGGTCAAGTAGAGGACTATATACTTTTGCTTTTCTGGGTATTATTCATTCGTCCGTTAAGATCTTAACAGAAACGATGGTATTATTGTTGTGTCCAGCAATTTATTTAGGCTGGAATTTACTTATTAAAAATTATTAATTCACTGAAAATAGAAAGTGTTCTTCAAAAGTAGCATTTTTGAAAATAGACACTTGAATTTATACTGAAATTTCAAACAAGGATATATTCTTGGATTGTATTATTGTGATGCAACAAAAGGAACGTTTAACACGGGCCCACATAGGCAAATGAACACTTACAGCGTTGGAATTAATTTGGATTTCCACTCCAGACTAATCAGAACTTTAATGATTAGGACCTGTGTCTGTGATTCTAGGATTATAATTCGCAATTCGATTAAGTTCCCGTTTTACATTTTCACGTTGTATTCTAGAGAAATAAATTATTTGTTAAATTTAAAAAGCTTCTTGCTTCTCACTTAACACCATAGAGTCGTAATACAATTCATCAGTAATATCACACGTGACTATTCGCACAGCGATAGCGTATCTATTAGTGATACGTCGGTTAATATTTTGTTGCGGTTATGCAATGTAGTAAAATATTTTGCTCTTGTTATTTTTTAATATATTACTTTAGTAATGGTGATAAGCGAAATTCATATCGACTTAATCATTATTTTCAAACGCACCCACGTTCTCCTACGTTGCGTCCACTGATTTTCAATGTTGCTATTTTGGATGTTTTCATACCATATGCGATTTCAAAACACTTAAAATGAGCAGGCCACAACGGCATACTACACACTACATTCATGACAGCGTGGGTCACCTGATCCAAATCTTACTTAGGAATCGGAGTTTACATCAACTAAACTAGACACTGTATTCTCTAACAGATTTAAACACGAAACATAAGCTCAACTTCGAAGTCCCCAAGACCTTCAAAGTCGTTAGCTTGCATTGGAATACATATAGAGAATATAACCTTCGGACTTTCTTTCATAAAGTCCTTTCTGGAAGTACTAAAGTCTTACAAATAAGGGGTCTGATGTTATACCTGAAGTACATCTACAACACTGAAGTTAACTAGCAAGTGATTATTTTGCAAATTAATAGAAAACATACAAATTAGGAGTAGGAAACTGCCGCCATTTCCACCTGAACCGGCGTTGGTCACGAACGCTTCTGCAGTGAACAGTAGAGTAGCCGTCAAGCAGCTGACAATGACAGCCATTAGAGAAAGTCCCTGATGCTTCATAATAAGCTGAGCTGCTGTTGGTGGAAAAGAAAAAAGAAACAGGATAAGAATAGAAATTAAATGATAGAGAGACAGACGGACAGAGACAGAATACAAGTTCGAATGTTTTAAAGGAATTCTTACACTGCTGCGAACTTCATGTTTATAGTGGATGGAATAAGAGTCGAATCTTTTTATGCAGATAATATTATTTGAACAGAATTTATTTCAGCTATGCCATGCATCTTTGGGAATTTCTAGACAAATGTTAATATTTAATAGTGAATACCACTGATGGCTACTACATGATCTACTGTGATTTACGGGTCACAATGGCCATTACATTCCACGTTAAGCATTGAATGCCACACTTTTAAAATGTATCCTATCCTTGGATATTACCTACCCAAATGAAGCTTAAGGCGCTTAGTGAAATTTCGCAAAGAAACATGCAAATGATAACAAGCAGGGTCTATGTTGTTCCGTACATTACAACGCTCTTTTTCCCTGGATTAGGAGTTAGTCATATTGAATAATTTTTGTTCGAATTACAGCTACGATTTTATTATTCACGTTTTAAACCATGCATCAATATCAAGTGATTCCTATATAGTGCTTTTTCTACACTGCTGCTAAGACAGCTTCTGTTACGTGTCATGTACAACTGCTTCAGCTATAAATGTTACCTTTAACAACAAGTCCGTGTACTGCTACTACTACTACTACTACTACTACTACTACAACTTTTACCATTAACGACAATCTTGATGATGATAACCACCAACACCACAACAACAAAACCGGTAATAATTTGTCGTCATTTTAAATGAGAAAAAAAAATAAAATACTCACACAGGACTTGTGACTGAGAATTTCCACAAAGTGAATGTATGCTAAATCCTTGTTATACAGAAACTTTCAGATAATAGCAAATTTATATCAGAGCGCGATGTGTCATTTGATTGGACCTCAGTTACTTCCGTTGTCAACTATTGGTCTAAGACGAGCATAAACAGCCATAAAGTTCGACACTAGAGCCCACTTCCTCTTGAACAAATATTAAATTCCCGTTTATGAGCCATAAATTCGATATCAGACATTTCTTCCCTATTCAACAAATTTTAAATCACTGTTTATGAGGCGAAGCTCACGCGGTGGAATTAGAAACCTGTCAAACTGATCTGATTGATCATGTTGCATTGTTGCATTTATATATGTTTAAAATTACTTTTATATAGTACTATTTACATTCGTGTACGGGGATGACTGTTCATGGTCCTATTTGTGCACAGTACATTTTGATTTCTTTAATTAGCCGGAGAGAGAGAGAGAGAGAGAGAGAGAGAGAGAATTTCTGAAGGCTGCTTTGTCTCATTATAAGTTTTCCATTTAATTTCAACATACGTCTCATAAAATATATCAATCGTATCATTAAAAACTGACATTTCCTTTGCCTCCCGTGATTCAGTATGTCTAATATTAAATTCAGACATTAACGTTTGCAATATAATATATTAACGTGTTATTTTATTAAATGTATGTTAGAAGAAGAGCTCTAATGTTCTCTATGACATAACGCTATTGTGTTTTGTTTTAGTAACCGCATACGCGATCGAGGATATAGAATACGCCCTATGCACTCTAGGCATGTCGTTGGAGGCAACGAATGATGACTCGGTGATTATCTTAGAGAACTAGTTCAAATCATGTTATCGGATCACTCCTCTGTTGCAATTACTTTGGTAATAATAAACTGTGTTGCAATGCTGTAAAGCATCAAACACCACAAAACCATTTTCCTATACGATATGATATGTGGTCCGGTTCCAAGCGAAATTTGGTGTCCAAACCAATTATACGAAAACCCCATTTTGGCATTGTTTCGAGTGCTTTTGTAAATATAAGCAATCCGTTGCAAGCGACGTGCCATATTGAACCATTACTGACTTGTGATGTAGATTATTCAGCTTATAATTACTAATCTCACATTACTTTTTCATTAACTATCCTTTCAAGTAATGTGATCTTGAGAAAGTTAATGATTTGACATTGATTTTCGTAGATTTTCAGTCATCGTGATCCTTTTTAATTTTTTTATGAGGAAGTGAGCTCGCTGACACATTTGATGTACGTTGAACTACCCAAGTGTTTAATTGTGATGTGCGTAATTCTTAAGACCCTTCGTCGTTGAAATCCTCATCATAGGAATGTAGCCCTCCCTAATGATTTCACTTTCTCTCTCTGTTTGGCCCAATACCGTAAATATCCATTACAGAGGTTTTCAATTCAAAAATACATTGTTTTAAAGGTCAAAGTTGTGCAGATATATTTCATCATTTTGTAGTTTCATTTTTCTATGATGAAAAGGATGCTAGAGAGGACTTCAAAAAAAGCAACTGCCAACATTAATATTACATGTATATATTTATATAACATGGGGAAAATTAATACTTTTATACTATAATGTCTTGTTTAAATATTATATTCGAAATCAAGACATGAGTGTATGATGTATACTTGCCTTCATAAACACAAGTTAGAATGCAGTGAGGGGGAGGAGGCTGAGGTTATCTTGCAAGCCCCAAAAGCAATTGACTGTTATATGAATATATTACCCAAGTTTAGCATGTTCTCTGCAGTATGTTAACATGGAATGAAAGACTGTTATGTCTCATTTAACTGGGAATGATGGTGAATTCAAACAAGGACGCCTTGGATTATATTAGTGTGATTCATCAAAATGACCGTTGGTACATCATTCCAATTCAGGTCATTGGTGCATTAGTACATTATAGACTATCTGTCACTAGAGGCACATCAGAACCTTCAGCGTTGGAAATTATTTGGAATATCACTAAAATTTATTCAGAACTTTATTCTTTAAAACCTTTGTTAGTAATTCTGTGATTTTTTAGATTTAATTCTCAATACCGTATGTTCTTTGTACATTTTCATTTTGTATTCTAGGGAAATACATTATTTATTGAATTTTACAAAGCTTGCTGCTTCTCACTCTTTTCTATTACTTATTTTAAGACTGTAGAGGCATGATTGTAAGTCAAGGAATATTTGTCAGCTGTACGAGCACCGTTTATCAATGTGTCTATATGGTGTTCATCAGTATTAGTCTTGACGTCACTATGGACACAGTTCTTGAACTCTTCGATAAGCATGATCTATCTATCAGTTTATTATAATTTATATAAATGTTTTTAAACGCACACCACCTGTCAAATAGTTGATCATTTTATCTAGCACACTCGTTTGGCTATTTTTGTTTGTGCAATTCCAAAACCTATGTTGATATGGCTCAGGTACCAGTTCATAACCCTTCAAAATTCAGTCCTTGACCAACCATACTCATCCCTTGCTTCTACTGATAGTGAAGTATATACTTCATGAGCTGTAATAGCAAAGTCCAGTGCTCTCTTGTCCATTTTAAATTCTCGGCTACTTTGCAAAATATAAAAAATATTGATCTTCGACTTTTTCTTTAAAAGAGGATTCTAATCTAATATTTTTGGTAACATCAAAAACTGAACTTTCGTGAGGTGAATGCTGTTTGATTACCAATTCCAATTCTTTTAATTTCACTTGCATTTCCATCTCTCAGTCTTCTTTTTGTATTTGTAATTTTATTTGCATCTTTTGTTCTAACTTTTGTATTTGCATCTGCATTTGCCGCTATTCCCTTTCTCTTTCTTCCTTTCGCATTTGCAATTTCATCTGTTTATCTCTTTCAAAGAGTTTCTTTAAAACATTTACTAAATTATCAGAGTAATTTTAGAGAGAATTTCGCTATAACTGGATAGCCAAAAAAAGAAATTATATTTCTTTTTAATGAATGTAAATGGATATAAACCCACTTTTCGTATGTATCATATTTCCAATTTGTAGCGCCTATTAGGATATAAACTGCATATTTCATGAGATTGTAGTATCCACACTTTAAACTGTGTGATCATATCGGTAGAGTGTGAACGGACATCATCAAAGGGGGAATAAATATGCCAACATTTACACGAATCAAGATATTTTATTGTTTCATGCCACGATATCGAATGTTGATCCCTAATATAATTGCGATATACCGTGGCACGTATCGCGGCACGTTTAGAAATACCGCGGTACACCATTTTTCGTGGTACCCAGCTCTTAGCAACTAATGCTAAAAATGTTTCAGCTCAAACGCAAACGATGGAGCCGTGCTTCGTATCGCAGGAGCCAGAGTCAATAGATGTTGCCAACGGCATATTTAACATTGTCGACAAGTCGCTGTCGGTGTCATTCGAATGAACGTTGGGTGATACAGAATAGTTTTGGCAGCACCTGTAAACTTGCCGCCTAGAAGTAAGATTGTCGCACCCTCAATCTGTTGTGTTCCTGAAGGAACCACGCAACTCCAGTTTGAGGAGCTGATGGAGCCATACATCGTTGCTAAAGAAAGGCCAAGCATTGATGTCCAAAACATTAGGAAAAGGGGGATATACAGTTTGGTTACGGATGATGAATGCGTCAATGAACTGCAAAAGCTGTATCCAGAAACAGTAGTAGGCGAATATTTCCCACCTGAACTTATCTTGTGTCCCATAGCATAAATAATCTGCAGGGAGACAGGTTAAGTGACTGATCAAGCTAAATCGATCAGCAACGTCTGAACAATCACCGGAGCAAGCAGAGAAAGTTAAACAATTGTCAAGCCCAGCAAGTAGCCACTGCGTCGCCTCCAAGTACATGCAAACGAGAGGTGGTTACGCAACTTGATGATATGATCAGCAGGGGTACTGTGGTATCATCTTGCAGTCCATGGTCGTCAGGAGTCGTCCTTCTTAGGAAGGATGAGGTGGCCTTAGGTTTCTGTGTCGACTACTGTCCACTACTGCAAACTGCTCGATATCACAAGACCAGAGCTCCTCCTTTTCATCCCAAATTAGACGGAATGGTCGAGAGATTCAACAGCACTTTCGAAATAATGCTTAGCAGTTATATAAGACCATAAAAGCGAGTTTGGGAATAGTACTACGATACAAATTGATGGCATACCGTTCTGTTGAGCACGATACAACCGGCTACATTCCAAATATGATGATGCCGGGCACGAGAAGTTTATACCTTCTGGACATAATGTACCAAATCCCCATTGAGTGTGGCGATGCATGGGAGCTGAGGGAGCGATTGGAACGTTCTCATGCTGTAGCAAGTAAAAATCATCAAACGTGCCATGCAGCGGCAAAAGCAATTCCACGACAGGCATTTATCATGGGAAAGATTCAATGCAGGAGATAAAGTGAATGTATGTGTTCTTTCCTCAACGAAAGGCTTGTTTGACTCCCAAGCATTCGAGTCATTGGCGAGGACCGCTCAATATTTTAGACAAAGTGAGTGAAATCATACACAAGGTGAACCGTGGGAGAAACTGACGCCTACAGATTGTGCATCGTGACCTCATGGGGCTTTGCCGTACTGAGCTACTTAATGGAGAATCGAATCACCACATATCACAAAGGATGTTGAAGCGCATACAACTGCACAGGACGTCGGAAATGTAGACTTGTCTGAACAATGTGGCGGTAGGATGACAGACGAAATTGATGGCGATGAAACGGATTCTCAATGTGAAGAGCCCTTCGGTGTGCGTCCTATTGGATGGATGATTATGTTCTCGTCTGAACGCTTGAAATGTCTTGTAGAAACGTTTCTCCGTCATGTGTCCAATTAATTTGAATTAATGTATCGTGTTAAAACGTTCTGATTGATTGATGGTTTATATGTTGATTTATTCTCATTATTAAAAGTTGTTTCATTATTTTTTTTGTGTTTTTGTGTATGCGAGACGCATTTCTCGGAGGCGTGGGTAATGTAGCGATTTACCTTGCATCTTTAGTCGGTCGCATTGATAAGTATCCCCGTACTAAGAATGGGATTGTCCAGTTATGAATAGACCCATTCAGTAACGTAATAGGTCACGTGGTGCCAGTGTATATAAAGGCCGAAGGTGAGTTGATTCGGGATTCTGATGGATTCAGATCACAATTATTTGCCCAAATCCTAATATATCATATGTTTATCCAAAATACCTTCAAAGATGAATTCATGGTGAAGTTTTTATCACGTTATCCGGCACTGTTTTCAGAGGATAGACTGTAAACAATGCACTATACAATGCGTCATAGATTTCACTTCCGTTTCAGCGTCAATGCCTCATTTCTCACTGTGCAACTCATATAGACAACCACACCATAATGCTCAAATTAAGAAGAATGAAGATTTAAATTTAAAATCAATACAAAGAATGCTTAAATATAACTTTTGTATCACTACCAAAATGAGAGGAGAAAATGCTCTAAAATAGAATGGGACTACATTCGTGTGTACTGAAATGGAAGCAATAATTGTGACCTGAGTCCTGATGTGTATCGTCATCTGAGAAAGAAGACTAGAGAGAAACTAGAAATCAAGATGATAATCGTTTGATATTTATTGTAATAAATAGTCTAAAGGTATATTGCCTGAAAGATGTTTTTCACGACTCTAGCGATATAAGAGACGATAAAGGGAATTGTAGTTTTTATCTCACTCGCATAGGCAAGCGCCAGGGTTTATGGAGATTTATCGTACGCCATTGCCAGTCTCTGAGTACGAATAGAGTACGTACAGGAAGGGCAAAGGTTTGCTACCAAATTTGTAAATCTTCGTTTATGCACACTCATTACACGTCACGGTACACTTGGATACAGCTTCTTAGTATTAACGAAATGTCGAAGTTGCAAAGAAAGCTACAAAGATGTGAGGGGACGAATGCAACCATGAGCACCTCGATGAACCTTACAGATATAATCCTCAGATTTTTGATGTAAATATAGAATTTGATTATCTACATATTTAGTGATCGTTAATAACACTTCACTTGTTATTCTACCCGATTTTTTGAGCTGGAATTTCGACAAAGGATTCACATGAAGGGTTTCATTGACTGGAAGAAAGCTGTGTTCCAGCTGACTATTTTGCATACTTTTCGTCTGCACGCTTAGTCGCTGACTGTAGTGGGTCATTTGGTTAATGCACTACAATGCTTAATTCTGGGATTTGTAAAAAATATTATTACAGAGTTTCTTAATATTAAAGAAATGTCGGAGTTGTTTGGAAATGATCTGAGACGATGAATGAGGATTGGAACAGCCACTATACCATTACAAATTCGGACATTAAATTTCAAATATAGATAGTGAGACGAACTATATGGTTGGGTGGGGTGCTCCCAATATTTTATTTAAACTATTATCGAAGTCCCACCCAGGCTCTATTTTGTTGGAAGTTAAATTTAGTGAAAGATAGATGTAAAGCTCCGAACTCCCAGTCAGCAATGCCGACGGTTAGATGGTCAAATATACAAAAAAGGTTGAAATTCAATGAATAACAATTTAATAACACTTCAATAATGAAATGACTCAAATTTCCAATTACACTCCTTCGGCTCGGCCCTTTAGTAAGCTTATTGCAAAGTGAGATTGATTTCCACCTGTCCTTGTATTTTTACTCATCTGTTGTTTCCTTTCTCTCTCTTATTCTCCCAATCCCTTCTCCTCTTCCTCCTCGACTTTCTCTAGGCTCCTTCTTCTCCTCCTCCACTTTCTCTGTCCCCTAAAAAGCTTCCTGTGAAAACACAAGGACTATACAATCTTTTTCCTTAGCCCTCTCATCTCACACTACACACAGCCTATCATCAGATAACGGCTATAAAATTTCTTCGGTTACGCATTCGTTAACATCGAGATACCCATACGTTCTTGTATGGTAAAACAAAAGTTATAGTACAGCACGGTATCAATTGCCTCTTATACATATATCAATAAATTCCGTCACATCAGTACATATTCCTAATCCCGTTATACTAACAATATCACAATAATCAGACGCATTTCTTTACCTTACAGCTCATACAAAGTACGCAAATATTCAAATGTCCGTGCTTTGATATATGCATTCGTCCATAGTAACTAATCTTACATACTTCAACCATGTTTCCAAATTCACAATTCAAGCATGTCAATTCTAACATAACACATAAATAAATGCACTGGTCTACTACAAAGTAACCTAATTATAAAAATAATTCTGACCACAAGCTAACGATTTACATAATTCCGCCTCGCATCTAATAATTCTCTACGTAAGGCTCGAGCCCATTTCTCAAATACGCATATAAATGAAACACTGCAAAGGTAATTTTACATACTAAACGATCCTAGCAATTAAGTGTACATACTACAAATAATTATGGTGCTGTAATATTCTGCAAAAATCGAGCAAATAACTTACTGACCTTTTCGAAGCTTTGTCTTTCCTTAGAATCTACCTCTAAGGTCTGCCGCCAGAGTGCGAGTGGCTTCTTTCTCAGAGTAAACCCTATTGATCTGCAATCCTTCCAGACGATTACTAAATTACTCTTACGATTTCGGAAGGTATCAATCGGGACTGAATTGTAATCAAGCCCTCTATCTCAATTTTTGATTCAATATCGCTGTGGACCGATCCAATCAAACTTAGCGGACAATGTTCCTCTCGCTATCTGTCAACATTGGGACGGATAAGAACACGCCCCGTTCACCCCGTGGACTTTCGTTTTGATCCTTGAACTAACCTTTAACATTTTGGTATAGTGGCCTTTGCCGACTCAAGTTTCTGGTTTCTGGCTGGTCATGGTAACCTTGCGTATGAGTTCAACACTAACCCCGCGGCAATCTTTAGAGGTCAAACATAAGACTGCGGTAATATTCCCAAGACTGGTGGGTTATAGCTTATATATGACTTTAGCTGGGTGCTTAGCAAACGTGACATAGAATTGAATTTGTTACAACGAAAGTGCTCCACTATCCCATTTGTGTTGACTTCCTATACCCACTTTTGGAGCTTGAATTTAGCTAATGTATTTACAAAAAGGGTCACATTTTCTTGGAAAAAGTTACACATCAGCTTGCTAGTTTTGCACACTATTCGTTGGTGTGTTTAGTCGCTGATAAAAGTTGTTCACGGGGTTAGTACACTTTGATCAGACCGTAAATTCTAAATATGACTAAAGAAATGAATTTTCTGCAGTTCTTCTCAACTAATAGTTGTTGACTTCTCTTAAAACCCCATTACGGAACTGGAATGTGCTTAATATATCTACACAAAGGGTCGCAATTACTTTATAATAAAGTGTTACTGATGAAAACAATTATCATGCCACACGTATGTGGCCTATGAGAATACGACAACTGCTACAATACTGTAAGTCGACGTCACTAACCTCTGGAGGTAGCAATCACATCACATGTCAATATTTACAACTAGTGCAAGAATAGACATTCGGAGTAATGTGACATCACTTGGGTACATAAATATAACATTGTTGTGCAGGCTTCAATGGCAAAAGGTGTGAAAGAGACAAAATAGTATATTATTCTGAAGTATGAAAAATCTCCGCTTGCACTAATAGAAAAAGCACAAAGCTTATGATATTATAAGCATTATTACAGTAACAATTTGGCAACATTTTGGAGAATGTTGCGATCATAGGTAGCAAATAAGGTTTGTATCTTTGTTTCAATAGAGGGACTACGGTAATGGAACGGTTTTAGAAACACATATTTTACTTTATCAAATCCGGGACAAATGAATAAATAATGATATTCGCACCTGGTGTCATTTTAATCACAATGATTGCATCTTCTTTCCTCAAACGTTCTATTGTCCCAACGACTAGTTTCAACGGTGAGTCTATGATTAAAGTTCAAAACATAAAGTTTACCATTGATAAACAACGGTAAATAGAGATTCCTAAGTAACAGTAATCAATAGTTTTCCAGGTGATCTTCTAAACAGTGGTGAAATGTACATTTTGGAGGATAGAGTTACCTTTGATAGCCTGTCCTGTATCTAAAGGCTTTTTAATGTTTCTGTTATCACGTGTTTTGGTCCTTTCGGATTATTAATAAATTTGTAATATAGGAGCTCTGGTCTCCCAACAGTTATCAGAGTGTTCTTTATGCTATTCATCCATTTATAAATATTAGCGTTAGCATTTGACTAGTAAAACAGTGTTTACCATTGATAATAGAAATCCCAAATCCAATCATTCAGGTTTTCTTCCTAGTTCTGAATCAAGAATGTAGGTGGAAATACGTTTCCTCAGCTTTAGACGTTTTCTTAAAGATTCTATATGCAAACATTTTTGATAAAAATGTGATGCTTTCAAATCCCCTAACTTCATACCCATATAGTTTAAATGGGTAATATAGTATCATCGAAAAGATGCAATTGCAGGTCTATGGGAAAATTGAAGTATCTGATCTTTCGGTAAGCAGATGCATGGCTTTTGTAGCTTGATCAACATTAATCAGTAACTAAGCTGTTCCAGTATGCAGTCATCATCTTACAGCTTTGTCCACAACTTGTTATTTATAAGCCATCTTTATTACCTCGTAAAACTGGTCCTGGAGACAAGGTTTTAAGCCTATCGTAAGTACCACGAGAAAGATGGCGCTAGTGTCAAGTAGTGAACAGTTTAGAACAAAAATATCAATTTTATTGATCAAATCGAGACCTAGCTAACAAGGAAGGGGGCCACGATTGTTTTATCCATTTTTATTTGAACTAGGGGTGGGGGTAGTGTTGTACATCATAGATTACATAGTACGTGCTTGAAACTGTTCAGGACCAACATTCAACGGATGGACCTTAATCGTTCAGAGACTGATTAAGCGTCTTTAAAGCCCGTTCACCAGTATTTTGTTCAGGAAACATTGACCGGAAGAGAATTATGAGTACCATCAAGTTAAAGATCTAGAAGAACCATATAACGTACGGAGCAAGTTATAATTAGAACTGCTAGGAGGCGATAGCTCGGGGGGGGGGGGGATACGTGTATATCATGTCATTGCTATTATCACTAATGAAATCCAAAATCAGAGATAGCCGAGCCTACTAATTGACAAAATAATATTTATTAAAAAAATTATGTTCTTTAAGAAAATTATCCTAATTATTCCGAGTATGTTTCAGAGAGAATTTCACTATAGTCGGGGGGAAAATAAATGAAATTATATTTCTTTTCAAGGCACGAAAATGGATATAGACATTCTTTTCATATGTATAATGTTTTATCGTTTCAGTCGGTATCGCCAAATTAGGATATAAACTGCATATTTGTTGAGCTTTTAGTATCCATATATTTAACTAATTGAATCATTCTGGTTAATTGATATATATATACTTTCTGTAAATTTTATTCATGACCGAAAATTGTAATGATCATCTGTTGTAAAGATATTAGATAGCTAATTTTTGTACTCAGGTATAAAATTCTGTTTTAAAATATTACGAGTGTAGATTGCTTAGGATCTATAAATACATATTGTCAGGTTTCTAATGAAGAAACCCGTTGACAACTTTGGGGTAATTTCTAATTGGCAGGAGCATTAAGGTCAGGTTGGTTCTTAGAAGAAGTAATTAATTTTCCATTGAATAAGTTAGGTCATATGTATAGGTATTTTGAAATACTCAGTTGTGGAGTAAGATCTGTCACGTGAGTTATATAGCGACATATAGTCGTGCATGACCCTTGGAAAACAAGTGAATTCAAGTGGAACCTCATACACTTGGACTATTGGGGATTTAATTCAAAACACTGCTCGTTCTTTGTAATTTTCACTTTGTATTTCAGGGAGGTAAATCATTTGTTGAATTTTACAAGTCTTTCGCTTTTTTCTGATACTTGGTTTAAGACCATAGAGTCATATATATATATATATATATATATATATATATATATATATATATATATATAGAAGAAGAAGAAGAAGCAAGATTAGTTATTGACTGATAAATTACAAAAACTTCCAATCCTGATACTTTTTAATTTGCCGAAATTAAACATGTCTTATATTTCTAATAAGCGGATAGCTTTCGTACAGGATGAGGCACAAACGTAATGCGTCTGTTGTGAGCGGTATAAACATAAAAACTTGTTAACAACAGAACTCAACAACTCAAATAAACTACTAAAAATTCTAGTTTTATACCTCTAATATGTGCTGTGCAAATACAATGCAACATTCATTTAGCCCGCTCTGTTTCAAGTGTTTGGAATTATGCTTATTCATTTCCTTGAAAGATGATTCCTGTTAGAAATACACTAAACGCCCTTGATCTACTTTACTTTGGGGCGCAGAGATTATTTTTAATGTTCCAAGCGCAGTTTAAATCAGCGGCGCAGGTTGTCGTGTCGGGATGATCAAAACACGTCAAGCAGCTTGCGCTAGGAAGTGGTGTACCTGTTAAACAGACAACTCGGTTGTAGAAATCGTGATCAGATTCAACTCCCACCACAGTCTTTTTGTTAGTGATGGAGCGAAGGAGTAGAAATAGAAGCACTGCAAATGTAAAAGGTAAAAAATATTAAACTTTTGTAATACCATATACGTAAGCTTAATATCTCCTGCATGCGTATTTGAATATCATAGTCATGTTATGAAAAGAGAGCTATACGAAAGGTGGATTTGGTCAAACTTTAGATTTTTGGCAATTAGATGCTGGGATCTGACGCGATGACACTAATGCAATCTCTCTTTTTGAGTGCTTCGGTATGAAAATTTAGTTCTACATGATAACCTAGCATGTCTAATATCAATGTGAGAATTGAACCTTGAAGCTCAATTCTGACATCATTGTCAGACAACAGAGATGTCAGTTCCTCTATTCTGCTTAAGATTTCTCACTTCGAGTCTGTTTCTGCCAATGTGATATTTTGGCCCTCCCTTCTGCGAATTCGAGGTACAAGTGTGCTTTTGCATGTATCTGAAGTGTAATATCACGTGACCGGTAGGTTACGTGGTCATCAGATCAGCCCTAATAGATTTTATATTTTGCATTAGGCACTGTAGTCTACGTACCGAGACAATATATAACTTTCGAGTGATTCTGTGACCCTAAACACCAAATGCCAAACCAGACTGACAGATGAATGCATTCAGTCATGAATACGATTAAGGGTAACGAAATCTTTGTCAAAACAGAATTGTATTCTCTTAATAAAATATTTATTGTGGTCATAACGGCAGCATATACATATGTGTATTAGCACAAAATACAATGAATCGAAAGTATGTATTACATAAACGCTTAAATACGTGACATTAATTTCAACTTCTCGGATTAGTTACAAATTGGTTCTCGGCGTCTGATTAACAGCAGGAGTGACATGAGTAATATGGTCTGCCTATTCTAATGCATGCGAAATACTTCAGGTCCTCTTTATCAATCATTTCTGAGAACGAAATACAAATTAATATTCAACGCCCCCAAAAGCTGAGAAACCCGTAAAGTGTAATGATCCATAAGTTATAAGAAGATAACATTCAGATTGTTACTGAATTAACCCAATATCACATACACTTAAATTCTCGGTTGCATGGATGTTCCGAAAGAATCATATGGAAGAATAGAGTTTGAGCTTCAGGATGAGTTTTACGTTTGACATGGTTTGAGAATATGTAACAAGGAGAATATTGGCACATGCGTTGTAAAGGCATCGTAATAATATTAGGGCTTTGAGCTTCCTCTCTTGTTTCGAGAATGCGTGGCAAGGTGTATGCGAGCATTTAAAAGAGCAAATAGCTCAAACAATGTATATCAAGAATTCTGAAGGTGGCGTTGCAAAAGCATCACAAGTTTGTGTGTATCAAAAGAAGTATAGAACAATAATTGATTTAAAGATAACATATTATTCACTGTATCACTGGGCTCTTCGATATAATTTTAGATTAATATTATACTAGCATAAGCTCATGAAATGACAGAAGGTGGTAACTAAGACTATGTAATTGAAACTAAAATATGATGCAATAATTTTCAATTTTCTACTATTGCTACATCCCTTTGGATATGCTCACGGACAAAGCAGTTAATACTACTTTGCAAACCTTGCAGTTGATTCTCTCCAAATGAGGTTAATGGGTGTTTTAATACTGCGCATAAAAGATAGAGAAAGAGACACAGAAACTTGTTAAGAATCATCAATATAAAAAAAAACCCAAACAAAATCTCAGTGAATATAGTTAACTTGCCAAATATAGTTTGTTGTTATGTATTAAATCTGGTCGTTGTTTGCACAATCCATCTTATATTTATTTGATGAACAAGAAAGTGAAAGAAATTAACAACACACGTTTTACTTTTTTCTCTCTGATAACCATTCGTCTGGTTTCCATTACGACGTACACATGATAAACAATTTTCATGACAGTTTAATTAGCAAGCCGTTAACAGGACAAGACAAATGCAAGCATGGATGCTCTCACAATTTAATCATTTGATTCTATTTTGTAGTCACCTGGTACTTTGAAAGAGAATTCTTCAATTCGTCTAATTTGTCCTATCTACAGTATAATACCGGCCGGACCATGAAGGTTATTAAGATCTAGGTACCTACTAAATGACCTTGACTTTAACCTTTCGTAATCTCCATCCGACTTTATAAATGTTTATCCATCGGATTTTTAGACTACATATTTCTAAACTGGTTCAGCTCTTCTTTTGACTGTGTCAAGAATAGAAGTTATCTGCAAGCTTATACTGTTTATTTCTCTTCCTTTTTCCTTAAACTTATCAAGTATTGCTTATGTCTTCCGATCACTCTTGTATCTAAGAAACCTAAAATTTATCATTAAAATAAATTGCCTCCATGATTTCAATTTTTCATAACTCATATTTACCTGCGTGACACAAAACAAACTACATGCAACCCTATGACGTATACAACTGGTCTCAGTACTGCTTGAAGTCTAACCTATGCAGTAGAAATTTGTCCTGACTCATGATCAATCACATTTATCCTAATGACGTATACAGCTGTCTCACTCTTTTATCACAGCCCATGCTGGTGGCAAAGAATTGTTCCCTGTGATTTTAATTTCAAACATTCATCGTTCTCAGCTATGACAGTTATAAATCTCGTTCGTAGTCGAATACAGGTACAATGACAAGAAAACGAGAACATTAATTTAGAGTTTAGTTTTTATATTACTGAACAAGTAGGATCTAGTTTGTCGACAAATCAGACAAAAAAAATAACATAATACCACGACGACTTTAATAAGTTTAGTCTAACGCAAACGAATTTGTCAATCGGAAACTATTTGGAAGATCTCGAATATAACACTTATGTATATACAATTTGCATTGTTTGTTAGATTTTTTAATCTTTTTATTTCATTATCTGCTATTGATAATGTAGCATTATTTGTTGGACTTGACCTTGTCCAAAATCTAGTAGTTTCTACTTGACATGAATCATTGATTTTTTTTAATTCTGTAAACAACTAATACATGCCTAAAATATTCTCTATTTGTATGGGATAACTATTACGATTATTATGTTTGCATGAGCCAAGGATATTGTGTTTGCTATGTTCTTTATTATAATTTCTTCATCTAGTACACATTCGGATCCTTCTAGAAGGTTATTTTCCATTAGGTAATATTTTTATAGAAAATTCTAATTGTGACCTGTGGTCAAGTAGAGGCCTAAAAAATCTTGTTTTTCTAGAAATTTTTCATTCTTGCTTTAAAATCTTAGCAGAAACGATGGTATTATTGTTGTGTCCAGTAATTCATCTGGACTGGAATTTATTTATTCAAATTATTAATTCACTGAAAATAGAAACTGTTCTTCAAAACTAGCATTTTTGGAAATAGAGACTTGAATTTATACTAAAATTTGAAACAAGGATATATTCTTGGATTGTATTATTATGATTAGGCAAATCACCTTTACACGGGCCAACACAGGCAAATCAATATTTCCAGCATTGGAATTAATTTGGATTTCCACTGAAGACTATCAGAACTTTAATCATTAGGACTTGTGTCTGTAATTCTAGGATTATAATTCGCAATACAATTAAGTTGCCTTTTTACATTTTCACTTTATATTCTAGGTAAATAAATTATTTGTTCAATTTACAAAGCTTCTTGCTTCTCAGTCTTTTCTATACTTGTTTTAACACCATAGAGTCGTAATACAATTCATCAGTAATATCTCACGTGACTATTCGCACAGCAATAGCGTGTCTATTTAGTGATACGTCGGTTAATATTTTGTTGCGATTATGCCATGTAGTCAGATATTTTACACTTGTTATTTTTTAATATATAACTTTAGTAATGGTGATAAGCGAAATCCGTATAGACTTAATAATGATTTTTAAACAAATCCACGTTCTCCTACGTTGCGTCCACTGATTTTCAATTTTACTTTTTTGGATGTTTTCATACCATACGCGATTTTAAAACACATAAAATGAGCAGGCCACAACGGCATATTACACACTACATTCATGACAGCGTGGGCCACCTGATCCAAATCTTACTTACGAATCTGAGTTTACATCCGCTAAACTAGACACTGTATTCTCTAACAGTTTTAAACACGAAACTTAAGTTCAACTTCGAAGTCCCCAAGATCTTCAAAGTCGTTAGCTTGCATTGGAATACATTTAGAGAATATAACCTTCGGACTTTCTTTCATAAAGTCCTTTCTGGAAGTACTAAAGTCTTACAAATAAGGGGTCTGATGTTATACCTGAAGTATATCTACAACACTGAAGTTAACTAGCAAGTGATTATTTTGCAAATTAATAGAAAACATACAAATTAGGAGTAGGAAACTGCCGCCATTTCCACCTGAACCGGCGTTGGTCACGAACGCTTCTGCAGTGAACAGTAGAGTAGCCGTCAAGCAGCTGACAATGACAGCCATTAGAGAAAGTCCCTGATACTTCATAATAAGCTGATCTGCTGTTGGTGGAAAAGAAAAAAGAAACAGGATAAGAATAGAAATTAAATGATAGAGAGACAGACGGACAGAGACAGAATACAAGTTCGAATGTTTTAAAGGAATTCTTACACTGCTGCGGACTTCATGTTCATAGTGGATGGAATGAGAGTCGAATCTTTTTATGCAGATAATATTATTATTTGAACAGAATTTATTTCAGCTATGTCATACATCTTTGGGGATTTTCTAGACAAATGTTAATATTTAATACTGAACACCACTGATGGCTACTACATGATCTACTGTGATTTACGGGTCACAATGGCCATTACATTACACGTTAAGCATTGAATGCCACACTTTTAAAATGTATCCTATCCTTGGATATTACCTACCCAAATGAAGCTTAAGGCGCTTAGTGAAATTTCGCAAAGAAACATGCAAATGATAACAAGCAGGGTCTATGTTGTTCCGTACATTACAACGCTCTTTTTCCCATGATTAGGAGTTAGTCATATTGAATATTTTTTGTTCGAATTACAGCTACGATTTTATTATTCACGTTTTAAACCATGCATCAATATCAAGTGATTCCTATATAGTGCTTTTTCTACACTGCTGCTAAGACAGCTTCTGTTACGTGTCATGTACAACTGCTTCAGCTATAAATGTTACCTTTAACAACAAGTCCGTGTACTGCTACTACTACTACTACTACTACTACTACAACTTTTACCATTAACGACAATCCTGATGATGATAACCACCAACACCACAACAACAAAACCGGTAATAATTTGTCGTCATTTTAAATGAGAAAAAAAAATAAAATACTCACACAGGACTTGTGACTGAGAATTTCCACAAAGTGAATGTATGCTAAATCCTTGTTATACAGAAACTTTCAGATAATAGCAAATTTATATCAGAGCGCGATGTGTCATTTGATTGGACCTCAGTTACTTCCGTTGTCAACTATTGGTCTAAGACGAGCATAAACAGCCATAAAGTTCGACACTAGATCCCACTTTCTCTTGGACAAATATTAAATTCCCGTTTATGAGTCATAAATTCGATATCAGACATTTCTTCCCTATTCAACAAATTTTAAATCACTGTTTATGAGGCGAAGCTCATGCGGTGGAATTAGAAACCTGTCAAACTGATCTGATTGATCAAGGTTGAAAGATCACGAGAATGCATACAATATATATATATATATATATATATATATATATATATATATATATATATATATATATATATATATATGGTTCGAATGGAACATGTTGCATTGTTGCATTTATGTATGTTTAAAATTACTTTTATATAGTACTATTTACATTCGTGTACGGGGATGACTGTGCATGGTCCTATTTGTGCACAGAACATTTTGATTTCTTCAATTAGCAAAAGAGAGAGAGAGAGAGAGAGAGAGAGAGAGAGAGAGAGAGAATCTCTCAAGATTGCTTTGTTTCATTGTAAATTTTCCATTTAATTTCAACGTACATTTCATAAAATATATCAATCGTATCATTCAAAACTGACATTTTCTTTGCCTTCCATGATTCAAAATGTCTAATATTAAATCCAGACATTAACGTTTGCAATATAATATATTAACGTGTTATTTTATTAAATATATGTTAGAAAAAGGGTTCTAATGTTCTCTATGACACAACGCTATTGTGTTTTGTTTTAGTAACCGCATATGCAATAAAGGATGTAAAATATGTCCTATGCGCTCTCGGCATGTCGTAGGAGACGACGAATGATGACTCGGTAATTATCTTACGGAACTTGTTCAAATCATGCTATCGGATCACTCCTCTGTTGCAATTACTTCGGTAATAATAAACGGTGTTGCTATGCTGTAAAACATCAAACACCATAACACCATTTTCCTATACGATATGATATGTGGTCCGATTCCAAGCGAAATTTGGTGTCCAAATTAATTACACGTTTTGAAGGCTTTCGTAAATATAAGCAATCCGTTGCAAGCGACGTGCCATATTGAACAATTACTGACGTGATGTAGATTATACAGTTTATTATTAATAAGGTCACATTATTTTTTCATTAACTGTCCTTTCAAGTAGTGTGATCTTGAGAAAGTTAATGATTTTACATTGATTTTCGTAGATGGGGAATTTTTATTTTTAAGCTGGAAGGGATGCAGATGTATTTTCCCCTGTGCGATAGAAAAGCAAACAAAAGTTATAAATAGCCTACCCAGAAATTCATCGACTCAGCAAGTTATTATATGACACAAAAAAGCACAGTTCAGTTTACGTGATAACGTAGAACACTTTATTTGAGTACATGGAATCCGGAAATCACCCGACTGTTGAATATGGACCATAATATGATTCTTCGATTATAATGACTATGCTAACAAGAACAGTGCTAGGTTCCAGGAAGGGTGGGAGATCATCGATAGATAGCTGCTCCCAAGGGTCTGAAATGGTACTCTTTCATATACTGAAGGATGCATTTCTTAATAATAGACCGTGTAATTTACTACTCAATCTCCACCATACTTGTAAAGACTTTGGATGTTATGTTTTTCCTGATTTCTGCATTGGGCCGTGAATTTTGTGTGTTGGCGGGCTTACAGTCTATTTATGTAAGAGACGCGACACCTTAATTTAAATTGTCACTCAGTTTCGGGGGGGCCCCGAGTGGCCGAGTGGTCTAAAGCGCTCTCCGTTACGGATCACTGCCATCTCACCTCTGTCTGCGTGGGTTCGAATCTAGGATTCGGCGAATGTGGATATGTGAGAAAGCTTGCCAGTAGCTTCTCGTGGGTCGGTGGTTCTTTCTGGGGATTTCCCGGTTTCTTCCTCCACCATTAATACTGGCCGCCATGTATAGCCTATCGTGTGCTGAAAAATGGCGTTAAGCCCCACATCAACAACAACAACAATCACTCAGTTTCGGTTCCTTATCGACACTAATCAATGTCTGATTTCTCCATCGTTTCAGACATGATTAATTGTGTGATGACAGTTACTCAAACAATTTTATTACAATATGTAATCAAGAATTTTTATTAAAAATGTGTACCATTTGTCTTTGAATGTAGTAGTGACACAGAATATTGAATAGAAACAGGACATTTTAAGTCCAGTCACTGAAAATTTTAATCATGTTGAAAACTAATTAAAAGTTAGTACCGGAGCCAGATTTAATGTTTGACTTTCATTTTCATGCATTATTGACGGCACCGTTTCATTATTTACATAAATGTATATTAACGTATAGGGACAAAAGTCTTGACGCATTTTTAAGATCTAATCATTCTGCTGGGGAGAGGGGTTAGGACAAGAAGAAGAAAAAATAGCCCTAATTATGGAGATATAGGTCTGAAAAACATACATAAATGCATATGTACTTCCTAAAAGGAGAAAGAAAAGTCATTCCAAATGAGATATCACCACCCCGGCAATGAAATTCTTTCTCTCTCTCTCTCTCTCTCTCTCTCTCTCTCTCTCTCTCTCTCTATATATATATATATATATATATATATATATATATATATATATATATATATATATAGTGTGTGTGTGTGTGTGTGTGTGTGTGTGTCTTTGTTTGATCCTCTGTTCTATATATCTTCCTTTCGATTGGACCTTTTTCTTCTTTTCTTTTCTATTATTTCTATCATTGTCACCATCTATAATGACGTGGATCAAGGTTAGTGATATCAAACGATTTTTAAGAAAGGTGATAATATGAAAATATAATAACGTGTAATTTTAATAGGTCAAGCTGGGAGAAAGGTTGCCATCGATAATTTGACAGCCTTTCAATCATGTGTGACCGTCTGGTCAACCTACTAATCACCAGGAACTTGAATATAACATTTTTAGCAGCAGGCGAATTTAGCCATTTATTATCCAACAGAGGAAACACTCCAAACGTAGAAGTGTAATCACTGTCCATAGTATACGTGGTTACAGCGTGCCTTCTGCAAAAAGAAATTAAAATGTTCCATAAATCATGCCTAACCTGTATAACCAGTCTGACCTTGTCTGACCCATTACTAAAGTTCCTTAATCAATGAATATCCAGTCCCAGACATGGTCCAGTTACAAACATTATAATAAGTTTCAAGTGTTAAAAGTTTCAAATGGCTTCTTGACTAATTTATCATGTATGGGGAGGAAGAATCAGTGAGCATAAAATGACATTAAAATCTTTTGTGTTAAATCTTTAAAAAAAAAAAAAAAACCTAGGTTTAATATTACGGCAAACAGAGGCTTTCACATTGCAGATGAACACCAATGAAGTTGTAAGATTAATATTCCACCATTGAAGGTGGATGTAATCGGTTTTCTTCCGCAGAGGTTAATGAAACAATGAATATAGCATCGTCTGCATTCACGCGGAATATGAAATTGGAAATCATGCCACTTAAGCTCGCAACTATTCGATGACACATTTTGAAAGTAACTCGATATCTCACGAACTTTCTGCCACCCTTATTGCCTCCAGAATATTAAAACAATCTCGATTCAGTTTATGATCATTGTGGTGACAACTTAAATATAAACAAGACTCAAGTTTGTATTTTAAACACTTTTATATTGATACTATTTTCAGTAAAATATTATCTTGCAGTCAAGACAATGTAATGTGTTAAAAAATTCAATAAAAGTTCATTCAAGTTACATTACATAGATGCATTTATAACCTTGGACCCTGCAAAAATTAGCAATAAATGTTTTCACATAAATTCTAGTGGCAAAGAGTATTGCATACGTATCATGGTGTTTGCAACCAGTGGCCTGGAAGGCTGAGTTGTGCTAAGTCATACATGACATGCATGGCTTAAAATTAATACAGTAAAGTTTATTGAATATAAAATACCGGTACTTTTCACAATACTCTCTTGGTTTTGCGCTTTATTGCCTTCCGAAAATTTGAAGCTGTCAGTTTAACGTCATGAAGTTTATACCGTTTGATTGTTCCTTGGTACTTAGCTCTATCTATATAATCACATCTGGTTCAATTTGGTCACTTTTTATATAATTTGCGACAGTTTATACCATTATATCACATTTAGTATCAACCTCGTCTGATACAACATTAAAAATGCTTGCCCAGAATTGCAGTAAATCAGATTCAAAGGATGTACCTTCATGTATAAAAGTTTGATTTTTAACACACATTGTAGAACACTTAATTTGCAAACATGTCAATTGTTTGGTCAATATTTTCCCCTTACAATCCAAACTGTCACTTGTCATGAGATGTGCTAATTTAATGTCATCAAGCTAACTATCAAACAAGAATCCAGAAGATGGAAGACATTCCTCGAAATTTTAATATAAATTATGGAGAAAATGAATGTTTACAAATCTATCCTGATGAGCTCTAGGGTCATATTTTGTTATCATCCATGTTTCAGCACTGCTTTTGCCATCGTGATTCTTTTAAATTTCTTTATCAGGAAGTGCGCTTGCTGACACATTTGATGTTCGTGGAACTACCCAAGTGTTTAGTTGTGATGTGCATAATTCCTAAGTCCCTTTTTCGTTGAAATCCTCATCATAGGAATGTAGCCCTCCCTAATGATTTCACTTTCTCTCTCCTTTTGGCCTAATACAGTAAATATCCATTACAGAGGTTTTCAGTTTAAAGATACATTGTTGTAAATGTCAAAATTGTGCATTCTGTAGTTTCATTTTTCTAAGATGAAAAGGATGCTGAAGAGAACTTTATAAGATGCAACTGCCAACATTAATATTCCATGTATATATTTATATAACATGGGGAAAATTAATACTTTTACACTATAATTTCTTGTTTAAATATTATATTCGAATGAGTGTATGATGTATACTTGCATTCATAAACACAAGTTAGAATGCAGTGAGGGGGAGGAGGCTGAGGTCATCTTGCAATCACCAAAGCAACTTACTGTTATATGAATATTACCCAAGTTTAGCATGTTCTCTGCAGTATATTAACATGGAATGAAAGACTGTTATGTATCATTTAACTGATTATTTGAAATAAAAATCAGCATGTTTTACGCATACATGTAGTATATGTGTTTCTGTACATGTACAAATAAGGTCAGAATATAATATTATATGACGTACCCTAAAGCACATTCCCAAGCAGCATGCCTGACATCATTGGCAGCTAATAACTTGGTATTTGTTCATGGATGCAATCAATCTTGCACATACACAAATAAGGGCTCCATTCCTTGAAACGTTAATGTCAATGACTTACACTTCAACACCAATTGCATATATAAGTTGTTTATTTTAAAAATAAATTGTTCCTTTCATCACTGAGGGGCCAAACGAATTTTATTTCTCTACTAAATGGTCATAAATCTCATGGAAATTAGTTCCTGGTAATTTGTTAAAAGCTCTAGTCCATCCAGCCTTTTCGGAAAGACACAAAAGATCGTGAAATGCTTGATCATTTGGCAACCGAATGTCATTATCATGCCTACAGTATAGTCATCATAATAAAGATAATAATACTCTGTTTTAACCGAAAATGATTCTTTTGGAGGAGAGCAACAGTAACAGAGCAAACTTTTATCACTTATGTGACTTCTAAAGGTACTTGTCTAGGACGACATTTTTGAAAACCTTATTGTCGTAGACCTCCAACCAGAGAATAAAAAGAACATTTACAGTTGCATATAATGCAGATATGATATTTCCTTAATAACATATCAAATATGTGTTTAATGTAATACCTATTTGCCAAGAATTTTGTATTTTTCAAACAAAATAGCTGCAATCGTTTCTAAAGAAGTCGAGAATTTTTACTAAATTACCCCACCAAGTAACTATCTAAAGAATTATTCAGAATAAATTGCTGAATCGTCCATGAATTATATATTTTAGGGATATGAACCTGTTCAAAATAAATTTCAGAAAAGAATCACAACGATAATTGTCTGAAAATGGATATTTTATTGCTATACAGATAAGAGAAAAAAATGTGATTTTCCATTTCCAATATCACCGATTATGTCTAATACCTGCTTACCTATCGATTAGCTCCTTTGACTGTCATGCTTGTATTTTCTTTCCATAAATCACCAGGATTTTAACGATTTTGTCGTTGCATTTCAAAGGACGTACATAAACACAATAGCAATATTTTTCAACACATGAAAAATTTCTTAATTTTTTTAAGTGTTCAATAAATTTTGGTCATTTATGCAGTCGAATGAAAGGTGATTAAAGTCGACAGAAAGGTTCTTTAAGTCAAATGAAAGATGATTAAAATCAAATCAAAGTTGATTCAGGTCGACTGAAAGGTGCTTTGAGTCAAATGAAAGATGATTAGTGTCGAATGAAAGGTGATTCAAGTCGAATGAAATGTGCTTTAAGTCAAATGAAAGGTGATACAAGTTAAATTAAAGGTGATTCAAGTCGAGTGAAAAGTTATTGAAGTTGAAAAAATTGTATTCGTGTCGAATTGAAACGCGGTTAATAAACTGAAAAGTTAAATACACAACTCTCGTTATTTCATATTCATTTAGTAGGATACATAATTATGTTTACAGTTCATATATAATCAACTTTTCTGAGCATCGTGTTTTTGGAATCCATATCGATTTAGATTCTTGACAGTCATCTTTATTTTTTGCTAAGGGCTTATTTAAATGGATAATGCAAACAAAAATAAATTTTGTGAGTAATAATGAAAACTGCTCTTGCAGACACCAGCTTTAAAGCAAGGTACAGCACGCAACTGTAACTGAAGTTGTTTAAACAATTAGTTGTATGTTTCAATTCTGATAACTTAGGTTGCACCAGCTCTTGCATAAATACAAGTGTCTCACTTATAATTCCTGTCACAGAAGTCTCACGTGGGATCAATAACGAGCAACCCAATATGTTTGTTAAAATGGCATTTCTGGGGACAACAAATGCAAACGTTACATATGGCAATGTTTTCGTGTAACTCTCCCCATAGAAAAAATTATCCTGCAATAGACAAATGTGCTTCAAAATGAAACAAAAAAATTTAAAAATTGGTGATCAAGGAGAAATGATTCCAGGCATATTTGTAGTATGATGGGAAATAATTATATAACCACTCAAAATGAATTGCTAATGATCGCTAGTTGCTGTTGTTAGTATGAGAGAGAGACTGTTAGTATGAGAGAGAGAGAGAGAGAGAGAGAGAGAGAGAGAGAGAGAGAGAGAGAGAGTTAAACTGACACCTGATACAATGTATCAGTGAATAACGTATCTGTCACGAAAACGGTGCATTGGTTTCCACTCGGAATAACATTGTTTTATCCTGTACTGGTAATTAATGAAACAGAAGCAAATCCAAATTTGACCTAAATCTTTATTTTTAGGTATAATCCAAAACCGATGGGTCATATAACACTGACAATAATCCTGAAGCACACTTTCAAATTTACCTGACTCCATGACCGTAACCTTTAACAAGGTCAGTCACAACGACCTACTTAAACAGATTTTTATAATCTTTATAATCTTTATAACCTTTTGAAGATTATATAATAACATCTATTTTCATTGATGATTTGTGCTATTTTCAATATATCAATATGACATTGTGATTCTTTACCTACATGACATTCTATTCTCTTTAATACAACTACTTTCTTTCACTGATAAATGAGAATCGCCCTTCTACACATGCGTCTCCAAAGCATTCCAAGTAGCCAGTATTTATTGCGTGGTGCTCGGGTTTTATTCATATAATCCACAACGTGTAAAATAGCAAAATGTTGAAATAATGTTCTGAATAAATTCTAATTTCTATAACGGCAGAAGGATTAATATGCTTTTATGTTTTTAATGAATTTTAAATTTGTACTCTACGGAGATTCGAAACAAGGTCCTCGGGTAAACCGCACCCATCGTCTTGCCTGGGTTTGAATCTCCGTATAGTACGAATTAAAAATTCTCTAACCTGTATGATAGTATTATTTGTATTAGATATTAATTATGCCTACTGTTATCAAGCATTTTCCTATAGAATCCAGGGAGAGCACTTTCCGTTCTGTCTGGTGTATATTTATAATTCTCTCTAATTAGTCCTATATACCTTGATTTCTTTTATCGGAATCCGGAATGACTGTGTAGATAGATGAGAATTAATTATTGGGTCGTCATGCGAGTGTGTCTGCTTTACGCGAGTGCATATAACGCCGATTAAGTAGCATCATTCTTTGGTGATGTCTGCTTAGTCGTGATCGAATATGAGCTGGTGTATACAGGTAAGGCGATGTGTGCCATTACCCGCGAGCCTGGGTTCGAATCTCCGTAGAGCACGAATATTAAAATTCTCTAACCTGTATGATAGTATTGTTTGTATTAAATATTTATTCTGTCTATTATTCTCAAGCATTTTCCTATAGAATCCAGTGATAGCACTTTCTTTTCTGTCTGGTGTATATTTATAATTAATTCTCTCTCTGTATATAAATTCAGCAAAGAATTACAAACTTACATCAATGAACATACCGTATGCAATTGAGACGATACGTTTGTGCCCTTCCGAGCCCTTGCTCGCTTACCATCAGAGAATTGGCTCTAAATCTTCTCTGGTTCCGGGTCTCTCAAATTTCTAGACCCCTGTCCCTTGGAGAATTTATGACAGGAGTGCACTTCCTAGACACCCGGAGTCCATAAGTTCTTGCTTCGGCAGAAAAAAAAAAAACTTGGACTGCATAAAATATCGTTGTATGATACTTAAACATGAAATGTTTTCTGGGGATCACACCCCCTCGTTTAGCTTAGCCAATCAGGATTACCCTCTCTAACCGCCAAAATTTTTAACACTCTCAACGAAGTCAGAATAATTCTCTTCAGACCGCTTTTTATTAATAATCATTTTTGAAAATATTATTTTATGACACCTGTTTCAAATGGGCCTTGATTTCCAAACATTTGGGCTCTGGTTTGTCTTAGATTACTCATTCCCTCTACATGAACTTACGTGAACATATCTGTCTAACTGTGATCGAACAGACATTAATTAAAATTTAATTATGCCTCCCAAACAAGAGAGGTTAACCATTACACGCTGTCAAGTTATTGCGGGCCTAGCCCATGTGTCAGTTTAATGGTCACATGTCACGCTTATCACGACAAAATTACTGCGTAAAATATCTACCAACTTTTGCACCTTTACACAGTATAACCAGTGAGGAAAACCGGGAAAATTCTTTTTTAAAAACATCCAACCTGTGCAAAATATGAAACTGTAGAGCGCCACCTTATTCCTTTGATTCAAAATATATAAGGGGATTCTTGTTATTATTAATATTACACTTTCTCAATCTGTATAATGACCGATTCAAAGTGATATGAGTGCATTACAAGATGCATTTTCTTCCTAAGTTTGGTAACATCATTCTTTACTTGCCTTGAATATCAATTTTCTTCTTTTCCTTTTCGATATTTATCATTTAATTATCATTACAATTAATTTTGTTGTTCTTTTTTCTTCTGTCGCTTGTCATCTTTGAGCAATTTGTACCACTATATTTATATGGTGAATGGCTCATCTAATGTTGTGAAAACTTGTAGCCGGACCCCTTTCGTGTGATTTAGCAAATAAAATATATTTAAAGCTCACTATTAATAAATCCTATTTATAACAAATATAAAAATAGTACCATCTAACTTAATCTCTTTCGCTTCTTATGCGCAGCCTATACAACTTATATACAGCTCCTATCTTGGGCGACATTATCGTACCCCATCGTTATTAGTTGCCCTTAAAACGGACCACTTAAGAAACGTCTTGCGTTCCAAAGAGCTTTTTATTTTCTACTATCAAATTTTCCTGTTTGAAAAGTTTAGTTGATGCTTTAGTCAAAACAAAACTAAATAGGATATGCATACTTTACGTTCATTACAGTCTGCAATAGGAGATATAAACGTTGTGTTCACGAAGCTGTGCATTAGGAGATATAGACGCTGTGTTCACGAAGGTCTGCAGTTTGGAGATATAGTCTTTGTGTTCATTGCCGTCTGCATTAGGAAATATTGACCTTATGTTGATGACCGTTTCTATGAGGAGATATAGATTTTGTGTTCATCATCGTATGCATTAGGAGATATTCACTTTGTTGCGCTTGTCAGTACGTATATCTTCATAACTTATATGTAATTAAATGTAAAATGACGCTATTGTTTCAAGTCACTTTATTTTTATTTTTATTTTCTTTTTGTGTTCTAAATTCCTGTTTTTTCGTTACAATGTCTGATGATTATTATGATTTTTACCATACTGATTTGGTTGTAAAATAGATAATGCATTTTCATTTCTTTAATGCAATTACTTTTTTTTCCTACTACTCTTTATAATCGAAAATAACGATGGCAATTGTGCTTAAATGTGCAGAGTATCAATTCAAAAGTGTTCTCCGTGGTATAGCAATGTTAGGGACCAGCTTCGCACTGCTAAAAGAGACCGCCGTAAAGCTGAGAAGCTTTGGCTTTCCACCAGACTCACTATTCATAAGCAAATCTATGAAGCTGCTAAGAAAAATGTCACAAACATAGTCCATGCAGCGAAATCAGCCCACTACAGTACTAAGATCACGGAAAGTTCCAGCTGCAAATAGCTATTCGAGATTACTAACAAGCTAATGTCAAAGTACAAATGTACACCACTTCCAACTACCTTCTCTCTAGTCGATCTTCCGGACCTGTTTGCAAATTTCTTCCGTGACAAAGTACAAACCATCAGAGATAAGCTTGACAACATAATTTCAATTGACTCGTCGTCACCATACAGTTGCGATACAAAATTTCCGCGGAAACCGTAAGCAGCATTTGAACCTGTCTCTATGGATTTAGTACGTACAATCGTGATGAAGAGTGCACCAAAGTCATGTGAACTTGATCCGATTCCGACACCATTGATGCTTGAGTGCTTAGATCCAATAATGCCTTCACTAACTGATGTTATTAATACCTCTCTCTCATCAGGGGAATTCCCATCATTTTTCAAAACTGCCATTGTAAAGCCTCTGCTGAAGAAACCAACACTCGACCATAACGATTTAAAGAACTACCGCCCAGTTTCTAATCTCCCATTCATGTCAAAATCTTAGAAAAAGTTGTTCTATCCCAACTTGTATCTCATCTGAATTCAAACAGTCTTTTTAGCAATGTACAGTCTGCATATCGCCCTTGCCACAGTACTGAAACTACTCTTCTGAAAGTAGTCAATGACCTTCTCTCTGCTTTGGTTAGCGGCAAGAGTACAGTCCTCACTGTCCTTGACTTGTCTGCAGCATTTGACACAATAGACCATGATATATTACTTCACCGTCTCCAGCATGTATTTGGCATTCACGATACAGCCTTGCTATGGTTCAAGTCCTACTTGGTCAACAGGACACAAATTGTGTCCGCAAATGGAAAACTCTCCAGCCCAGTTGATCTATGTTGTGGTGTTCCATAGGGGTCTGTTCTTGGACCTGTTCTCTTCATTCTATACACTCATCCACTCTCAAGTGTCATAGATCATCATCCAGTGTCTCACCAATTGTATGCTGATGACACCCAAATATACAAATCTAGCCATCCAGCTGAAGTTGAAGCTACCATCCAAGGCGTAGAGGTGCATTTCCGATGTGAAATCATGGATGACATGTAACAAGCTGCAGATGAATGATGATAAAACTGAAGCCATTCTGACTACAACACAAAGACTTTCTCATTCACATCCTTTACCTCAGACAATAAATATCAGCAACACCAACATTAAATTCACACAGTCAGTACGAAACCTAGGTGTTACTCTCGACAGTACTCTCATTGCACCAACATGTCATGAACATATGCAAGGCTGCATATCTTGAGCTGAGACGCATCAGCTCCATTCGCAAGTATCTTTCAGTTGATGCCACTAAAACACTTGTGTGTTCCTTAGTACTTTCAAGACTGGACTATTGTAACTCAATTCTGTCTGGTTCGTCTCAATATCTACTCCAGAAACTTCAAAAAGTTCAAAACACGGCTTCTCGGATCATCCTTAGAGTGCCATGATCAGAGCACGCCTCCCCCCTGCTCTGTACCCTACACTGGCTATAGATTCGATCCAGAATTAAACACAAAATTTGTTCTCTGTGCTACGTTTCACTGACGGGCTCCAGTCCAACATACCTATCCGACCTCACCCATGTGTACATACCAGCAAGATACTTACGCTCCTCTTCTGACACTCGTATTCTCATTATTCCCACCATGAAAATGAAATCATATGGACAACGTTCTTTTGCGTACCAGTGCCATGCAACGTGGAACGAATTACCCACTGAACTTAGACACAAAGACATAGTGATCTCATTCAAGAGAGGTCTTAAAACTCACCTATTTAAACTGCAAGAATAGACTTAAAGACCTAATAATGTTTCCTTACCTTAAATATTTACAGCATGTTTTCTGTTTTCTAATTTCGTGGTGTTTGTTTTTATTTTTGTAATCATATCATTATATATGTTTTTTAAGTGTTGCCAATGTTGTAAAGCGCTTAGAGCTTCTAAAGATTAGGCACTATACAAAGTCCTCATTATTATTATTATTATTATTATTATTATTATTATTATTATTATTATTAAATTAAAACCATTAATATTGTTTAATTACAACAATTTGTAATCACGCTTTCAACTGAGCAAGGTGGTAACACAGGGGAAATTATCTAGTTTGGACGAGTAGAAGTGAGAAATAGTGTTCTCTCCCTTATACAAGTCTCCATGCTTTTAGACTACCAGGTCTGTGTGTGTGTGTGTGTGTGTGTGTGTGTGTGTGTGTGTGTGTGTGTTGTTGTTGGTGTGTGAGAGAGACAGAGACAAAGAGAGACAGATTTGTAGCTTTAACAGTTTTTCAGTCATATCGCTACGATGTCTGCAGTGTGGCAGCTTATAGTGATGTCCAGCACTGCAACATGCCTCAGACATGTTGCATCATGTCCCACCTAGTCACATTATCCTGACACCAGGCCAACCAGTCCTAGCACTAACCTCTTAATGCTCAGTGCCTAGCGAGGCAGCTGCTAGTACCATTTTTATAAGTCTTTGGTATGATGCGGCTAGGGTTCAAACCCGCGACCTCTCACATTCGATGCGGACGCTCTAACCACTTAGGCCACTGGAGCGGTCGGCTACCAGGCCATATGAGAAAATTTGGAGCAAGTGGTGCATCTTTCTTTAGATAAATTTTGTATCCTGTTTAATTAAAAGGAAAAAGAAAAAGACAGAACAGAAAGGACCTTTATACAAATTGCATATTACACTTGACTGTGTAGAAACATTAATATTAAGCAAAACTACTATATTTCTGTATTGCACACCTCTGTACTATGAGTGATATGAATTAAAGCCTTGGGCTATTGTAACAGGGGCTGATCCAGGGGAGTTCGGAGAGAGGATATTCAAGGTATTTAAAAGTGCTACGACATGCAGATGAATTAGAATAAGAATAAATACAGATCAACTTAATAATGGCAAGTGTAACTATCGTAGAAAATTTGCACACAATTTACTTCTCCTCTTTCGCTTTTCCAGTCGTTGTATTTCTTTACTGGCATATGTTTTTCATTCGTAAGGTGTCGATAGGTGATGACTTATACTGTACTATGGATACCGATGCCGTTCTTTTTGCATGTATATTACGGCACGAGCGCATTTGGAAATGAAAAAATTATTACCATCTCGTTTATGGGGACATGAACACCAAGATCATACTTGTAAATGTCAAAATCTCTACCATCACTGTGTGTAGTATGCTACATGACAACAAACTCTGCATTGAAGATGCAATAAGAAAACCCCGAGCACACTTGTAAATTTAAAATTGTACGATCTTCGTCAATGCACGATAAATAATCACCATGATAAATATTTGTATCGATTTAGCACAGTGGGTGAGCTAGCATAAAATAGAACACAAATACTAAGATATACTGCCCAACAGAAAATAATAAACAACTCATATGCTGTTGACTCTATTCCATCATAAAGTTTTAATTGATGCCATGCTTAACACCTTTGAAACTTTATGTTGTGGACTCAGTTACAACATGTCTTGCCACATCCAAATATTAAATATAATTTACTAATAATGTCAGAATTTAGCACAAGTCCAAACAGTATGCATAGAATTTTACCTCTTACGGTAAATAAAACCACAGTCTTAATTCGCTATTACATAATAACCTTACTACATTATGTTGCAATGGATCAACTAACAATTAATGGGCATTGGTACTACAAATACAACAGAAGAAAAGCAATTAATAAGAGAAAGCTAATTGAAGCGAGAACCAAATATCGTCGCTTTGTATATTGATACGAAGTAACTATTCAAGTGTTATTAAATATTACGGCCGTATTTCAAATCGAGTAGTTTGCATTACGAGTCTCGGTTTCAGAGAAATTTATTTTAGATCAGATGGAACAACACCCCAGTATTTAAAGAGAGCTAAGAAACACCATCACCGCGATGAAGAAATAGCCTATCAAAAAATAAATAGATAGAAACAATAAAACCAAACAAACGTGACATGGGATCCAGTGCATGTGAAATATGTAGGATGGAATTAAATTAATAGCTAACATACAAGAAGCCCGATACACGATCTAGTGAAAAACGGAGTTCGATTCGGAAGCAGAGAAGAAAAAGATCTGCAATAGAAAATCTGGCCTTTCCCAGGCGTACGTCTGATATAACTATCTTCAGGGATAGTATCTTTAGATACTGAGAGATGCGTTCTGCAACAGTTTACAGCAAAAGTTATAGACAGCATTTGCCTCTAGTTTATGCTTCTCTCTCTCTCTCTCTCTCTCTCTCTCTCTCTCCCTCTCTCTCTCTCTCTC
>JAECUM010011669.1:0-50370 GCA_016617855.1 Megalonaias nervosa | reverse complement strand
TATATTAAATATATAAATATATATATAATGAACCAAAAAAACATTAATGATATTATTTCTGCTATTAAAAAACTAAAACATAACGGAATAAAAATATCTGATAATCTCGACCCTCAGAAAATTATGTGCGATTTTGAATTACTGCAACAAAGAAAATTTGATAATAAATATACACTATCTTCAAACTACAGATTTATAAATTAATTTATCAATACATGCTTGAATCACTAGCTATGGTAAACGACAATCAAATAAAGCTATTTGCACCTCTTGCACGTTCTATCGAAAATATTAAATCCAAACTGTCTCACGAGTACGAAAGAAAAAAGATTGTGGATAATCGTGTAATGCAATTAAGAAAAATTATGCTATCTGATTCTGTCAATGCTGAGAGCGGTGAAGGTGAACCCCTGACAGAGTCAGTGACTGTAATTATGGCTAAACAAAACCCTTGGGAAAATTAACGTAGGTATCTCTCATGGATACCTTATATTATATCCCAACCATGTTTCAGTAGGTATCAAGTAATCATTAAAAATACGGTAGACTAAACGTATTGAAAATTTATTTTTTGTGTAAATCTTTTGGAAAAGGAAGATTTTTGTATATTTTCTGGGACAAATTGTACCGATCGTGGTACTATGTCAAAATATTTGGCAGCAGAATTAATTGATTCAAAACTAATTTCTTCCCCAGTCTCTGTATTTACGGATTTAATAGCTCTCTTTCTGTATAATTTTACACCTTCCTGTGTTTCCGGATTTACAATTTTGACTCTGTGTAGTAACTCGTAAATTAGAAATCGAATTATCAAGCTTATTGCCGTTGATGTGATCCACCACATACCCATCCTTGATCATTCCAAAATAACACTCGTAGGTAAATATATGAGATAAATATCCTTTTTTTCTTGCCATTAGCAGTAAATCTAAGATAACCAGTATTATTAATACTACCGACTGGTTTTTTCAATCTGCAGTTTCTAATCACACCTTCTCGAGATGCTTCATAATTGGTAAAGATTGGATGTGACACAAATTCGTTTTGTTCCATTTATATATAATACTATTTGTTTAAATCATTATTTTTTTTTGAAAATCTAGCCAAATAATCTTCTTCGGTTTTTATAGGAGAGTCAGCGTTATTTTTTTTGTCATAATATCGTTTTAGTTCTCTGTATTTTTTACCACCGCATTGCGCGCACAATTGAATTTTTCCTCGCACTCCAGCACTACACACAATACACGGTTTTGGTCCTAGACTTCCATTTCTGACACATTGCATATGATAACTACAGTATTCATTCACGCATGATTTATTACAAGTAAAAGTATATCCAATTTTGAGCCAAGCACATTTGTTTTGTGTTTCAATCATATACAAAAGATTAATGTTCAATTAAATATATACTTGCCCTAATTATAATATGGAGGAATTATCCGTTATTGAACCCTCCCCTGCTAGATTTGACCTTGACAGACTATCAGAATATAAACTTAGTATTTCGATGCAGGATCTGGCATTAATGGTAACCGAACGTATCCGTGAAGCAAAAAAAGAATTTCGTGACGATGGTGCAGTTCATGCATGGTCCACATTCAGAGTTGGAAATGTTACTAATATGATGAATGACAAACGAGGAAAAGTAATTATTAATCACCTTGATAATCAAAAATATTTTATTTTAATAAAATTTATTGTAAATACAGAAGAAGATATTTGGATTATTCGTGATAAGCGTGATCCAGTTCGTGTGCAGTCCGGGGTAATATTGTTTTCTTAAACAATAAATCTAAACCCGGAATACTTACTGGCATTGATAAACCCTACTATATACAGAGTTATCCAGCAACTGCAGTTGTATATGGAATATTTCCGCTAAATAATAAACCTAATGTTGCGGATCTGAAACCGATGAAAATATCAAGAATAAACTGCGTAGCTGAACGAGTTACAGAACACTTTACAAACGCGATACGTGGTAATGGTTTAACTGATTTAAGACGTAAAAAATAAACACATGGGCAGAAACGGTTAAAGATGCTGGTGCATCTATTAAGGATGTTGCTGAACTAGAAAAGTTATTAAGATTTCCAATAACAGTAAAAACACTAACCGGAGAGATATTATACGAACCAAAATATATAAAAATGGAAACCCTATAACAATCGTTGATCATAATGCACATGCATGGACTAATGCTGTAACGATATTTCCACGAGATAGAAAAGTTAAGTTTTATGACGGTGACATCTTTGATTTTATTAAAAATATCAGCAAAAGCGACCCTGTGTCTGTTTGGTTATTTCAGAGTTCGGAATATAATCATTACGATCAGTTTGTACGGCCTAACGGTGATATTTATCGTACAGAATTTCTTCATGAAGAAATGGAACATCTTGCATTGAAATATACCCCTGATGATGTCATAGTTGGACAATTACTGAATAACTGTTTTACCGTACCATCGGTTGCTGCCCATTTCGCTCAGGAGAAAAATTCATGGAAAACGACACGATCGGAATTCCTTGAAGATGTCAAGAAAAGCTGTGTAGAATATGGTCACGGTGGATTATGGAACACCAAATACAACCATAGTGATGTTATCTCGGTTGATATGGTAGCGTGTTATCCTGGGAGTTTTCCTGGATATGGAGTATGTTCTAAATACTTTAAGAGATTCGGACATCCTACACATGACATGACCAGGGTTGCGATAAACGGACATTTACCAGATTTTGACTTAACCGGATTTGCTCATGTAGAATTATTCGAATTTGCAGAAAATCTCCATCCGATTACTTTATGCTTGGTTTGGAAGACATTTTTCAGAAAAATATTGGGTTCCAATAGTACTATTGCGATATATGCTTGATGTTGGATTTTTAATATCGTTGAGAGTAACTGAAGCGATTATATCGTATAATTCACAGAAGCAAGTTTGGTTACCAGAACCGAACAGATTTAATATTGATGATACCAGAAAAGAATTCCCTGATATTGATGAAGATCATATTATTAAAATAAATAAATGCAGAAACGATTACGATGAGAAATTTACAAAAGATCTCGGTAGAAAGATAATCGGTAAATTTACTCAAGGTGGTTCATACGATTATAAACGAGCGTGTACAAGATTGATTATGGACGACGCTGAACTAGATTTTATAATCGCTTATACAACGGAAAAAAATACGTTTATAAACAGATGTAATGCTTATTTATCAGATGGAACAAAACTAGGTACCATTGTGAGCTATCTTGATGGCGAGTCACCACAATTTACTCATTTAAGATCTTCGATGTTAGCTTATGTTTCGATAAACCTACTATCGATGATAAATAAATTTCCCCGTTACGCCGTCAGAGTCGCTACGGATTCATTTTATGTACATAAAAATATAAAGATTTATTAAAACTCGGTAATGGTGAATGGGGGACATGGAGAATAAAACAAGAAAATATATTTAGTTATTCTGAATCTGCAGATGTTGAAATTATGGAGACATATTACAAAAATAATAATCAAATATTAAAGTCATCTGCACCATCTGTGTACGATCCTGTATCTAGGTATAAGACCGTTTATCTTAATGGGTGTGGTGGTTCAGGTAAAACAACTCGTGTAATTAATTTATTTATAAATAATACATCAGATATAATTGTTTTGACACCTACACATAAACTTGCTAGAGAAATAAAAGAACGAGGAGTAAAATCGTGTACATATCACAGTTTCTTTAGATGGTGCGGAGACACGTGGACTCCATCGCCGATGGGTGAAAAATATATACCTAAATATATTATATGGGACGAGATATGCACGGTGTCGTTAGAAACACTAAAACATTTCTTGATTGGTTATTGACAAAGAATACTGCTGTGATTATGTGCGGCGATCATGGTCAACCACCACCCTTTGTTGGACAGTCTCCACATGAATGGCTAAAGAATAACGTAAATTATTATGAAGAAATACATAATGACCATAGAGCTATCGATGAACCGCTGAAGGAATTTAAAAGATTAATCAGACTTCAGCCAGACAGAGTACAATGTGAGATAAATGCGAGGAGTAATTCCAGAGACTTCTATAAATGAATTTTGGACTTCATGGAATCCCGCTGATTTAATAGTCGCGAGTAGAAAGGTAGTTCGTGATGAACTACAGGATAAATTATTTACGTTACATAAAGAAAAGTTTCCAACGTTACCTGTACCTTTGTGCTATCGCCCAGCAGATACTCGACGACAGAATATTGAAGTTGAAATACCAGGTGCCTTGGTTCCACCAAGGATACAGAATCTTGTCTTGAATGATATTATTTTAGTCGATATTAATATCGTTGAGAATGCGCTGAGTATGAATAAATCACCGTGGACGTTAGGATATGCTATAACTATTCACTCATCACAAGGATTAACTATAACTGATACTAAAATCTGGATTGTAGATGATCGGATCGAATGGTCAAATTTAGTCTATCTCGCCGTATCTCGAGTCAGGAGAATATCGTAACTGAGTAGAGTTATTGTAGATTACGTAATAACTGAAGAAATCGCTAACAATATCGATATCAATAAAAAATTAGTCAGCTATAAAAAGTGTGACAAAAAAAATAATCGTGATTTTGATATTGATGTTGAATTTATTATAAAACTAAAACAATTACAGAATAATAATTGCGCAAGTTGCAACTGTAATATGTCATGGCAGTATTCGAATAATAATCCAAGACAATTTACCGTAGACAGAATTAATAGTGATCTTGGTCATACACGTAAAAATGTAATGCTGACTTGTCTTGAGTGTAATCGACGTCGAGGCTCTGGACATTTACAAAATTGAACGTGGTGGTAATTGTGTATCCTCAGGAATTATTTGCAATTGTTCACGTACAAATCCACGTTGAGGGGCTGTAGAATCTAGTCTGTATATTGGAGGTCTACCAGTGGATCTAACCACGCTAGAAATTTTATGTGTAGTTACGCTCCAGATAGGATCGGTTGCTCTTTTTTTACCGCCTTCAAGTTCGCCAGGTTCATATAAATATCTAACTGTAACATTTCCTAATACTGGTTGAGAGAAAGATTCATGTCGTCCGTAGCCATTGGGTATATATATATTTTTGATCGCATTAGAAGGTTTCATGGAAGTTGCACGAGTAATTTCATTATTCAACGCAACTATCACACTCGGTAATCTTGCAACCCATTCACGAGATCTATCTTTGAAGTCAGTAGATATTTCCTTTGCGTATTGATATCCGAATAACCGCTCGGCAAGGGTTCTATTAAATCGTTCAACGATTGCCTGATCACGATGAATTTCAGTATGTCCTCGTCTGATTTTAACGTTATGTTTCTTCATCAACGATGATACTACTCCAAGAAATTCTTTACCGGAATCAACTTGTAATAACCGTGGCCATCGTAGACCATCACGTTGATAAATGCGTTCAAACGCAGATGCAACTTCAGATGCTGTTTTTGTTGATAACGGCTCCGCTTCTTTATATCTACTCGCAATGTCAACGACAGTTAACGCGTATTTGTACGTGCGTGATTTTCGTCCACGTGTTTTAATTGTATCGTGTGGTAAAAATAAAATATCTGCTTGATGAACTTCATTAAGAACGCTAACATCAAAATGCGCGTAATGAATTTTTTTAGGTGGACTTAGGAAGATTTGCCATATTGCCTGTCGTGCTAACCATGATGCAGCGACATTACGTGAAACTTTTGCTGCTTCGGCGAGTTTACTAATAGCTGCTTTACCTCTCCAAAATCCTCTCGGGGAATAATAAACAGATTCCATTATGATAGCTATATAATTAATTACCAGCCCCTAACACTAGTTTACCTTTCATAGCAGTTTTTACTAGAAAACTAGCTAATTTTTCTCTGAGAGATTTATTAGGTATAGAATTTAACGCGTGAATCAATTTCACATCCGCGAGATGTTGGTGTTGCAAATCCTTACTTTTATACGCGACATCATGAACGTGACATGCTTGATCAATCTTATTTACTGGATACTCTCCGGGTCTTGGTTGATCTTGATCATCGAGTCGGATATCGAGACGAGTTCCTGGGCCACAATAATTATATCCGGTAAATGTTTCTCACCGGGATATTTAGCCCATGGAGTTCCTGGTAATTTTCCTAATAAAGCGGCTATATCACCCCCACCTGTCTTTGTTCCTGACTTAGTCATGGAGACAAATTTATATTTCTTGGTACCACATTTCACACACTTGCCTGTAAGTGCACGTCTTTTATTTCTTGTTGTTATTGTCGTTAATTCAGTAGTATCGGTAGGTGCTCTGCATCAAACACAATATAGACTCATATTATTTATTATATGGATATAATTGACTTTTCTGCGACACGAAAACAAGAGCCAGTAAAGCACCATCCAGCGTTACCAAATTCTATCAGAATGATTATAATAGGCCCATCTGGAAGTGGAAATACGCAATTATTGCTTAATCTAATAATGCGATGGCTGAAGTGGGATAAATTGTATTTAGTTGCGCCATCTGTAGATGATCAGCAATGTTACGAAGTACTTAAAGATTTTAATGAAAACGCAAAATCGTTACATGAAGACAATGTCATAGATTTTATTACTGATATTGATGAAGCGCCATCCGTAGATGATCTGGATGGATTCATTAATAATTTAGTAGTGTATGATGATGTTATGCTGGACAAACAATCAAATCCAGCTAGAATATTTTCACGAGGTAGACATAAAAATACAGACGTGATTTATGTTACACAGAGATATACACAAATTCCAAAAGTAATCAGAGACAACTGCAATATTTTGGTTGTGTTTAATGGCATAGATAATCATACACTGCAAAATATTTATTATACTTGGTGTTCAGGCGACATGGACATGAACAAATTTAAAAATTTCTTTTCAAAAGCACAAGCTGCTCCATTTGGTTTTGTAACGATAAATTTACACGATCCTAGGTCAAGATATCGCAACGGACTTGATATAATTTTTGGATAAAAATCATAGCAGCAGAGAGGGTGAATGACATACGTATGTGACCAGATTGTGAAAAAATCTGGTCAATTAAAGAAGTTTTCATTATTAAGGCAAAAACTTATTTTTTTCAGCCTTCGTAGGAACCCTTAATTTTCAAAAATAAGGTCTCTACAAAAGTTGTAGGGTTCACCCTCTCTGCTGCTGCTTAACCACGAAAATATACTCTGGAGCTGTTTAACGAATTTGGATTTGTATGATATGGTGGAGTTATGAGCCTTGTTTGTCTAAAGCACTCATTTTTTTCCTGCATGAGTGTTGTATTTTAATCAGATCTGGTATGTAGCTGAGGTATAAGGAGATTTCCAACGTTCATGTTATATTTAGTGGTATTGTATGTGACAACTAATTGCCTAATGTACATATTTTGTTGTACAGCAAGTCTCTTATTGGATTTCCATTTTATTTGTTATTTACATTTACAAAATGTGAGATTTGCTATAAGCAGTTTTGTGTCTCCTTCCCACCATTTATTGAGGTGGCATAATATTACTATATTAAAGCAGTTTTGTGTCTTCTTCCCACCATTTATTGAGGTCGCATAATGGTGTTGCTCGTGTACGTCAATCCATCCATTCACCTTGTCACCTAATGACTCATCATCTCTAGTCCAGTCCGACAAAGTTGCATCCTGTCCTGTCCAGGCCATCATGTCAAATAAAATCTTGTCCCGTCTGGTCCAGTCCAGTCCATCATGAATTTCATTTGAGGTTAACAACTTCTGAAGGACGTTTTTGTTTGTGTAAGCGTGGTGTCTCATCCACAAAAAAAGACCAAACTGAGCTATCAAGAGTGTTTAGTGTTTCATGTAATAAGTAAAATATATAATGTAAAAAAGGACTACAGAGTAGAGTTAAAGTTTTAGCATTTTGCTGAAAATGCAATGGAGTTGTGGCTACTGTTATCACATCAGTATGTGTGTACACTTGTTATATAGACACTTTTCAAGTTATTTCCTCTGTGGACCCTGGTAGTTAAACAGTTCCATTTTTGTATCAAAGTAACTCAGTTTATTAGTGAACTTCCAAAGGGGTAGATGTGCTCAAATCAAACGTGTGTATTTACTTATTTGCATAAACAGGAAAAGTAGTACCATCATCAGTACAAATAAGTGGTGACAAATAAGGAAGGCTAAAAGTTTCAATGACATTTCCAATAATATTTAATTATCCATAAGAACAGACTTATTATTATAGCAAATAATTATTCAGAGAGGTCATTTGTAATGAGGAATACTGAGTGAAGGTTTGCTGGAAATATTTTGTCTGTAGTAATTTGTTAATAACGAAAAAAGTAGAGTAACCTGTTGTGTAACTGGGTTGTAATAGGATTAATGCTCAATCTAATTTTGTGGCTGTAGTTTAAAAGTGGACACAAACATATTTATTTTTCAGTTTTCAAAATTCCTGGAAAAAGGTGACGTTAAATTTATTCCAAGATGCACACTGAAGGCAAGTTTGGTGGCAGTAGGTAACAAGAATACCATGAATAGTACATTACAAGTCTCCCAATAGTTTAATAGTTGGGTATGGATAACTTGAGAGGTTACTGACCAATAGGTCAGAATGACCAGGTCCGATGGTTAATATACATGATCTGTAACTAAAATTGCTGTGCAGAAACCATTATTTTTTTATTAGACATGACCTTTAGCTCATAGAATCAGATACAGGATGTTAAAAAAAAAGACATTGGCTAGCAAGATGATCTTTCTTCGTTTTAAAGCTTTTTAGTCATAAATTCCCACATTTAAAATACATCATATACTATATGACCACCATGAATGCATGTGCCAATGGATGTTTTTCCTATGGAGTAGATGAAGACAAATTATTGAAAAAAAAATCTTTCTAAAAATGTATGAAAGCTGAACTCTATGGTCTAATATAGAAAGTATTTATTTGTGGGTTTTTTTGTTATATAAAGTTGACTTAAAACAAACATCAGAAGCCAATGCCATATTCGGTGCTTGTTATTTTTCTATATTCAGGTCAATGTTGCACAATCTATCACACGACTGACCCAAATGCCATGTTTTATTTGCCATCATACTCTACAATGTATTTGCAGTTACAATGGGGCAAATGCCATATCTAAAATCTGTTGTTCTTCTTCAATTATGTCTGGGTGCCACAGATCTATCATGAGAATGGCCCTGATGCCATCTTCCTCTGTGCCAGCATGCTCAACTGAGTGAAGATAAGAGTCATCAAATACAAGACACTTTCCATCCTCCCAAGTTACCGTTTCTTCTGCAACCTTCATATAACATTTCTTGGGTGTTATAAGACCTGAAAGAACAAGATAGAATATGGTGATGAAACAGTCACATACATGGTGTGAGGTGATAGTAATGTTATATGACCATACACATGAGTAGCAATAACAGAAATTTCATAATGGCTACCATGGCAGTCATACTGGCTGTCTGAGGAGAACCAATTTTATTTGGACCCAACAAGAGATCATCATCAAGGGACAGGATCCACCTCTCATCATCCAGAGTAAAACAGTTCCTAGATACTCTAGAAAAGCTGCTCTAATGTGAAGTTGGTTGACAATTTAAACTCATGTTTTTACTAGACGGATGGACAGAGGACAAGATCAATAGGCTACGCAAAGCAAGATTTCTAGCATGGGCATAAACAGGGAGTGGAAATCATCACCAGCTGTGTCTGAAGTGTGGTGAAACAAATCACTCTACCTTTGATTGGAGACATAAAAGCAACTTAAATATCACTTGTGTATTTTTTGGCTACAAGCAGTCCAAAATGCCAAGGACACAATTAGGTTTATTGCCAAGAAGCCATATCCTTTACTACATTCAACAAATATTCAGCCCTTTGTAATATATATGAAATTGCAATTCCATCATGAATCGCTGTTTACGTCTATAGACAGAGGTCAGAAACCCTCTTATAAATGGACATTGTTAGATTCTCATAGCAAAAACTGTGTATATGACAGATCTATAACTGCCAATATAAGCTTTAATGTCAATACATGTACAAAAAAAAGATACAAAAATAGTACTCTGCTAAAGGCTGATGATTTCCTTGACTAGTGTGTATCCAATTCATATTTGTCTTCCTTGCTGACCCAAAATACTTGTAATGTGTCGTTCCTAGGATTAAGAGGTAAAGGTATGTATATTGGTCACCTTAACATTAGTAGAATAAAAACAGCATTCAAACTTGATCAAATTAAACTTATGTTACTATCTAAAGAAAATAATATCTCAATGCTTGGTTTGAGTGAAAGCAAACTTGGGACTGATCAGCCAGACATTGCTTTTTAAACTGAACACTTTCAATTTTTGGGGGGAAAAGACAAAATTGAATGATCAGGAGGTTTGGTCGTCTATGTGTGTGAGGATATTATATCTAACTGCAGGGCAGATTTAGAAACTACTGATTTTGAAAGCAAGTTGTTAGAAGTCGAACTTACGAATAGCAAATATTTTCTTGTTGGTTACCTCTACAGGAATCCAAATTCTACTGTAAAATGGAACAAAATATTTGAAGATCAGATTGAAAATTGTGGTAAATAAAGAAAGAATTACTCATCCTTAGTGACATTTACAGGGGCTTACTAAACTCTCAAATTAAAATTTACTGGCTCAAGTACATGACGTCACTGGACTGGTTCAGAATGTGACAAAACCTGCTCGAGTGGTCGCTGGAAAAGTCAAACTCTAATCGACCAAATTTATTCAAATTCCTTGAATAATGTGCTTGTATTGATGTCCCCTCCATTGGCCTGAATAACCATTATCCCAGATTTCTTACTTGCAAAACCAATGCTTTCATCACTGTTACGTGACTAGGCTCGTACAAAGTAACAAAGAAAAGAGTGAAGCCAACAAGCTTTGTAAATTTTAACAAAATAATTTATTTCCCTAGAAAACAAGGTAAAAATACGAAAAAGTACTTAGGTTTGTAAATATAATCCAAAAATTAATCATAGTATTTAAAAATATCACTAAAAGGTTCTAACTGAATCCAAGTTCGAATCTCGAAGTTCCAAGATGGAAGGCGATGACGTCCTCTATAACCAGTTTTGTGCTGATGTGTCAACAGTTCCTTGTTGAGTCACCAAGAATAGAATTCCGGCTTTAGAATTCTGAATAATTTTTAGTAAATGTCTTTTGTCCAAGAATTTCGATGAAGAAGAGTTTTTTTTCAGGGTGAATAAATTATTTTAAATTAAAAAAAACTCAATTCAAATGGCAACAACAGGAATACCTTTCAGCCTGAAGGTATGATTTACAACTGACTCAAAAACACTGAGATCTCAGTATTAAACCCAACTAAAAAAGCCATTTCAGACCCGCATGATGGGTCACATGGTCACTTATTTCGAACAGCACAGTAAAATAATATGACAATTAGCACGTAGGCTAGTATAGCCTTAGCTAAGAATCAATGATTCCCACACTGGAAATGAATTTAAAAATAGTTGTTTACAAAATTGAGCTAACATGCAAGCCAAGAATGACCTTGATTATGACCAATGATTTTCACTCAGTGTTTACGAAATCTGAATCAAGATCTAGGTCAGCTAAAAATACAATGAAGCAACACTGTTATTTACTAGAACTGAACTGAATTTACTGAAAAAAATGTCAAATCCTGTGAAAGAAATTATTACAATAACATGTAATAAAATAAAAATAAAAGAGAATTTAAAACTAACACACAAGTAATTAAATTACATATACGTAACACCACCAATCACCTCACACACAATTTCATATAGATCGTTTAAAAAATTGAATTAGAGGTTCCAAGAGGAATTGAAGTATGTTCCATGGGATATTATTAAAATGTTTGATGATATCAATGATGCTTTAGATTCCTGGTACTCACTCTTTATGGATGTCATTGAAGGGCAAACTCCTTTAAAACGTGCTATTCAAGTAATCTGGATTACACCAGAAACCATACAAGCAATAAAAACACATGATCAATATAAAGCACTATGAAACCTAATATAAAAAGGTGAGAAATGAAGTTGTGTTTATGTGTGTGTATTTGGATTTTTAATGTAGCTTTAACAATTTTAGTCATATCACTATGATGTCTGCAGTGTGGCAGCTTATAGTGAGGTCTAGCACTGGAGTATCATGCCGCAGACATATAGCATCAAAATGAAGTTGTAAGGCTCTTGCGGTAGTCAAAAAAGACTCGTTACCAACTAGTGATTTATGAATCAAAACAGAAACCAGGATACAATTGGATAATGTTTAAAGAAAATGGAGCTGGTAAAGGTCATTCTCATTCACATTCTAATGATTGTTGTACTTTTGGAAAAGATGGCATATGCATCAATAACAATGAAAATATTGCCAATGAGTTTAATAACTTTTTGTTACTGTTACCAATAATGTTAAGGAACCAAATACTCGGGTCATGTACAAATTTGTAAATAAAATATTCCTGACTACTTTCTATGATATACCCTTTATAAACTACTGAAATATCTGCAAAATTTAGAAGAAACCAAGTCCACAGGTGCTGATATAATTGGACCAAGATTATTACGGACAGCAGCACCTTTCATTTCTGAAAGTATAACATATATATGTGATTTTATTATAAAAACAAATACATTTCCTGACAAATGGAACGAGACTGAAGTGAAACCTTTTCATAAATCTGGTCTTATTGATGAAATAAATAATTTTAGGCCATCTCAATCCTTCAAAAATTCTTTAAAAACATTCTTATGACTCCCTAATGATTTTCCTTATAAGCATAAACTGTTGTATAATAAACGATCAGTCATTTGCCCAATTCAAGTCAAACTGCTCTTGCTAATAAGGTTGAAAAATGGTTCAAAGCTTTAGATGATTGGAACTAGTGGGAGTTGATTTTAGGACAGCTTTTGATCTAGTTGATGATATTTTACTTCAAAAATTAAAACTTTACAAGCTCAACAACAGCTCTTTAAATTGGTTTAAGGAAGAAAACATAAAGGTGACATAGGCAGTGTCATGTCAGACAAAAAATTTGTGACATGGAGTACTTCATGGATCTGTTTTAGGGCCACTACTAATTATTATGTTTATAAATGATCTGTATTTGCATACAGCAAATATTGTAACTGATCTCTATGCTGATGACACCACCTTGAATGATATTAGTCTAAAACTAACGTAAAAAAAAACAAACTTACATAATTCTCTTGTAAACCTCTCTAAACGGCGTAAACATAATGGAATGGTCATTAATTTAGACAAAATTAAAGTGATGCTCAACAGAGACATAATAGAATTAAAGATAATATTCTCCACATCTATTTCTGAGACATGGAACTGAAAAATGGTACCCAAGATAAACTTTTAAGAGTTCAAGTTGACAGCAATATTTTATGGTCAGAACATATTAGTAATGTTACCAAACAGATGGCTAAGAATATCTGGTTACTATAAAAAATTAAAGAATTTCTAACCTTAGACAACAGAATAATGTTTTACAAAAGTTATATTCAACCTCATCTAGAGTACTGCAACATCATGATTCATATGGGGTAAAGCTGCTAAAACATATCTGTTAAAAGAGGAAAGACTTCAAACACAAACAACCAGAATTATCCATAACAACATAGTTGATAATATCCATGAATGTATGAATGATTTGAAGATCATTACTATCTATGAATGAATATGTTTAAGAAAGCTAAATTTATGTGCAAAGTTTCTAATGGTTCTATGTCAACTATATGAATGATATGATCAATAACTTATGCAGTTTCTAGTCTATCAATGCTATGCTCTGTGTCATCTAATAACTTTCTTCTTCCAAAGCCCAAAACTTAATTGTCTAGAAATAGTTTGGCTTTCTCAGGTCCAATCATTTGGAAATGTCTACCTAAAGATGTTACAGAAGCATCATCAGTGTGTCCTTTCACCACATACTTCTGAAATGGATGCAATCAAGATAATGTCTATCATCAGTTATGGCCAATTCTGTGGTATATTTGTGTAAGTATATATATATATATATATATATATATATATATATATATATATATATATATATATATATATTATATAAAATGTCTTTGAGCGTTCACATGTGTGTGTGTATGTGTAAATTAAAAGTTTTCAAACATGTCTGTTGGTGTACACAATGCTCTGTGTGCTGAATCCATACGTATTTGCTCTTATGTACACCAATCCATTATACCTTTTGTTATGATGTTTGTTTTCCAGCTGTATTTTATATGTTTGCCTGTACATATGTAGATAATGGAATGCCACAATGGAGATTAGTTTTTGTATTGTATCACCTTTATACAATAAATACTTTATTATTACTATTATTATTATTATTATTATTATTATTATTATTATTATTATTATTAATTTAATCATGAAATAAGCTTATAGTTTTCATGAAATAGTTCATTCTGGAGTGATTATTTTAATAATTGTATTACTTAAAATTTTGGTGAGACTTTATGCACCTATTTTGTCCAGTATTCTTTAGTTGTACATCCATTGCCTTACACAGGTGGTGATATCCCAGGAATAAGCAAGGAAATTCTCCTGGAGGCAGTTACTCATTTAAACAACAATGCTGACATGGTGCTGGGAAAAGCTGCAGATGGTGGTTACTATTTGGTTGGATTCAGCAAGTCAGCTACTCGTTACATAGGTATTGCTAAACTAAAAGTGACCTTGCATTCAGTTATTTCTAAAAAAAAATTTGACATAATTTTGATGTAGCCTAAGCTTCACATTAAAAAGTATGGTTAAAGGTGTTAAAATTATTTTGTAATTGTTTTTGTCTCAAATGTTTAGAATAGTTTGTTACTCAGAAATTCTCAGTTTACATCTGAAGGTTATTACTCCTGTTTCCATTTTTGTAAAGAAGCATAATACATTTATGTTGGAAATTTATCAAAGAACTCGTTATTTTTTCAACATTATTGAAATGTCATCACATAAATGTAATTTTATACTAAACTATCTTCAGAAATGAATATAATCTATATAATTATCTATGCATATGATCACTAAATCAGTGAAAAAATCTATTCATTAATGAAAAATGTAAAAGTCATGATGCATGTTATATCTTGTATAGACTTATGGAACATAACTTAAACATTACTGAGTTTCTTTGGTTTTTAAGGAAATCAAATTTTAAAACTGAAGAGAATTAGAAAGAGAGGACACCTTTCAGTGAATTTGTGTTGTATGTCCAAATTAGAAATAGAAACTTTCGTTCCAAATAATAGGTAAATATCTCATAATTATGAATGGGACATGATAGGAACAAGCAGGAAATAGGAAGAGCACCTGCCTCTTACATGTTGGACTGTTCACTTTGTGGTGTGATTAAAAGGAGCATCTGGGGCGGTACTTTGAATACCATTTGACCTACAGTTTATTGTCCATGTCATTTTGCAGAAAATGGAATTAAATGGGCCTGTATGTCCTATAATCCATCCATTTTTTGACTGGCTGTTCAGTTGTCCCAATTTCATTTTCACACAGTAACTCCAGTCATTTTTAACTTCAACTAAATTTATTATGCAGCTTGATAGTGATGAGGCCTTGTCTGAGTTTTATTATCTGCTGTCTATATCATTGTGTAATGGAGTTATAGTCAGTGCTGCAGCATGTAACATAATTTTCAAGTTGAGTTGTGGCCCCTTATTTTGAACTTGCCCATTTCCATTATATGCAGTATAATTCCAATAGAATTTCAACCAAAATTGGCAAACAACTTTGTATTGATGGCACCTTGCCTGAGTTCAGTTTTTCAGCATTGATCTGCAGCATCATTTAACAGAATAATGGTCCCTGATTGTTGGACCATTAACCCACTTATTTTACTTAACAAAATTTTTCTTAATTTTTATTGGATTTAAAGAGGATTTCTTTTCAATGCAGTGCTATATTTATATAACTTAAGCAGAATTTGATTATCAGCATTCTCTGGCATTATTTAGTTGGGTTATTGCCACTGAATGATACTTGTGTTTCAACACAATAACACACTTAATCATATTTTTATGTGCAGTTTTTATTTTGACGAGACCACACTTAGGTCTGTTAGTATTGTACATCATCAATAGTATTCTTTACAAATGTACCTTAACTAGTTAACTATATCACCATCATTACCTAGCCCTTCTACAAGACTACACATCACTGTTTTAAAAGAAGAGCAGGGATATTGTTGTGCATTGGGAAGCTGTGGTAGCTCACTTGGTAGAACATCTAACTCATAATCCCATGGTTCCATTCCCCTAAGTCACTATACTTTCCTGCATCCAATTAAAAGCAGGGGACTTCAATTTCTAGAATTTGTTTATTTCCACCAGATGTTAGTATGTGTGTATATTATAGTGAACACTTTTTTGCACACCAAAAGCAGAGCAACTTGACCTACTTGTTTTATTTTATTTGACATACATAACTTAAAGACTGTGTTTTCAACAGTATCTTACCTGATGCTTCATAGTTGACAAACCATTTTTGGGTGAATAAAACAGTTCCTAACAAGAGGTAATTTAACCTAATATAATGGCCATGAAAATTAAACTCTGGATGCATTTGTATTTAATTACATGTTGTGAATAAACTGAGTTACATGGAGTTTCCTATCATGTTGGCATCATACCATGTAAAACAGTTTATAATCTTGTATATGACCTGTGTATGTATTGTTTAAAAAGAGCATTTGTTCTTGCAATATTTTATTGTTTTTATTTTTCAGAGAACTATATTTTTTATATCAGTTTACTTGTACTCAATTTCAGATGACATATTCTCAGATATTTCCTGGGGCACATCAGAAGTGTTTAGACAGCAGGTACTTCAAGCCCAGCAACTTGGAGCCAAACTAGGTATTCTGGCAACAGTCTTGCAAGATGTGGTAAGCACCTGGAGCTTTCATTGTTGCTTGGATTGTAGTGAAAAATCGCTGATTTTGTTTTAATTCTACTGTTCAATATGACTGTCACATTGGTCATCTTGAAAATCTTGTTATCTCTTCATTTCTTGGTCATCACAGTATAAGAGTTTTACTGAAAGACTTCTTATGATGTCAGTTAAAATGGTGATCATCTGATGTCCAATATGGCCACCACAACAGCCTTCTTGAAAATATTTTTGTCACTGCTCCTGAATGGATGGTCATATCAACATGGGGTTTTCAGTGAATGACATTTTATGGTATCTAGTTGGTCTTGAATGAAAATGGTGCCAATCTGATATCCACTATGGCCACAACGGTATCCATCTTGAAAATCTTGTCACTACTCCTCCTGAATGAAAAGTAATATTGCCATGGGTTTTCACCACAAGACTGTAATGTCTTGTTGGACCTAAATTAAAATGGTGCTGCTTGAATATCCAATATGGCCAGCACAGCAGCCATCTTGAAAATCTTGTTATGGCTACTCCTGAATTGATGGTCATATCAATGGGAAATTTGTTCTGAAAGACCTGTTATGGTTTCTAGTTGGTCTTAAATGAAAATGGTGCAATCTGATTTCCAGTATGGCCACCAAAGTATTCATCTCAAAAATCTTGTCGTCACTACTCTTCTGAACAAAAAGCAAGAAGATTTCTTGTGATGACTAGTTTATCCTAAATTAAAAAGCTGTTGCATATATATCCAATATGGCCACCCTAGTGGCCATCTTGAAAATCTTGCTATTGCTGCTTTTTCTGAATTAGTGATCATACAATCATGGGATTTTTACTAAACATCTTTATATGATGTCTACTTGGTCCTGGATGAAAATAGTGCTACATAGACATCCAGTATGGCTGCCACAGAGACACTTTGAAAACCTTATCATTATTTCTCCTGAATGAATGGTCATATAAGCATGGAGTTTTCACTGAAAGACTTTATAACATGTCTAGTTGGTCGTAAATGAAAATGGTGCTGCTGTGACTCCTCATACATCTGCTACAGTGGCCATCTTGAAACTCCTGTTATCACTACTTCTCCTGGACGGTTGGTCATACCAGTATTGTGCTTTTACCAAAAGACTTTGAAGTCTAGATGGTCCTAATGGAAGTGGTGCCAATTTGATATCCAATATGGCCACCATGGCAGCCATCTTAAAACTCTTGTTATTATTTCTTATACAAAATGAAAAGTCATATCAGCCTGGGGTTTCCACTGGAAAACATCTTATGATATCTTTTTGGTCCAAAAGAAAAATGATGCAAATTCGGAAATCTTGCTTTTGCTGAAGATTGTTTCAGCAATTACAAGGAAGTAATGGTCTATATTGAATTTGTGGAAATTCTCTTTGGATGGTAGAGTGTCAGTCCCTTTGAGGGACTTTTGTTCTTCAGTTATTGACTTCTAGAGTTCATCAGTTTTAATGGCACAAGTCTGATTTATGTGCAATAGAGAATGTAATACTACCGGTAGTTCTAATTTCACAATAAAAATTATGTATTTAGTTGAATAATTTCTTATACAAGCTATAGCAAGCAAACTCGGCATCATTTGAAATGAGCACAGTTTAAGATTCTGTTTATCATGTGATAGAAGTCACATTTTTATTCAGTAAACCATGAAGTCTAGTAAAATTATTAAAGAGAAAAGTAGATACCCCAGACATTATGCATTGGTTGTAAAGTCATCATTTATGAAGTCCTGTGGTGACATTAAACATATGTAATATTGAAACATATGAGATGGGTAGATGAAATTCAATGTCATTAGGTCAGTGGTGTGTTTTAGCATTTGATGGGTGGAAGGAAGTGTGTAGCAACTTAATCTTGGTTGCTGCTGACCAGCAGTGTAAACTACTTTCAGCATTATATTGCTGAAATAAGTGACTCAAATTCTAAAGAACACAGTCCTCGACAAAACACAGTCCTCGACAAAACACAGCCCTCGACAAATGAGTTTTAGCATTAACTCGCATGAAAAATACATGGTTTTTAAAAATGTGGCAAACTGGGGATGGGAAGATTTATTCATAATGTAAATGAAGGATGTAAACTCAAACTGAATGAGATCAAGATCTTGAAAATGATATTTCTTTTCAGATATTCCAAATAATTAAATGTAGCCAACAAAGTCTTTAATATATTTTCCTTTTGCTCATATTATCACGTGAGGTACTTTATATGGAAGTGACATCATATCGGATTCACTACTGTCCCAATTTGACTCTCTACTTTCAGTTTTTGACCTTTGAGAAGTATACAGGGGGGCACACTGACCCTCGGGAAAATATTTTGCCAGAAACTCTGATTTATATATGTTTAGGATTTAATTGCACATCAACACAATCCTGATTTCATAAGTTCCACTCAGGCATTTTGCATTTTTCCACATTTTTGAAAATTTAAAGAAAAGATATGTCCTTGATTTTCACCATTGGTAATCTTTAATTACAAAAAGACATGTATATATCCTGGGGCAGATGAAAAGAACTCATAACTTTGCATATTTTGATGTTTGAATGATGGGTTCTTTTGCGTATGAGAGGACACAGCTAAGCCTTACTTTTGATGTGCATCTCATAGAAATCTATTAGCTCTGCAGGGCTATTTTTACTTCCTGAACTTCAGAAATAAATTATACAAAAATGAAATAAGTTATACAAAAATGAAATAAATTATACAAAAATGAGCCATTCTTGTTTTCTCCAGGTTTCTGATATTTTAACATTTAATAAATACACTTTCAGCAATGCAATGCCTACATTGAAAATTCCTTTCTGTATTTCAAGGACAGGCAAAGTTAGTGTACTTTCTACTGTTTCAAGTAAATGTCTCAAGCACTCATTTTTGACAGCTGTTTGTTTGAGACAGGACATAACTTTCTTGACCATAATCAGAATTATCATCAATCCATGTTAATGAAAAATGTGTAAATATCTGTTTACTCTGTCTACATTTTAATAGTTGTAGTGAAAAATTTCAACATTTAATAGTGCTTGGAAAGATTCTGGAGTGAAATCATAGTATTCAGCAAAAGCTGTTTAGCAAAAATAGACAAAAATGTTGCCTAAGTGCCTACAAAGTAATCCAGTCCAAAGTATATATCCTACGAAGTCATCTAATCCAAAGTATATATCATACAAAGTCATCCAATCCAAAGTATATATCCTACAAAATCATCCAGTCCAAAGTAAATATGCACCATGAGACAAAATAATTGTGCTAAAGATGTTGCATAATACCACTCCTCCTCAGCATACAAAAGTACAAAAATAGTAAAATCCTTAAAATAAAAGGTCAAAATGTATAAACAGCACTTTAAAAAATGTCCAATACATTTTTCTTGGAACATCATCACATGGTGTATCCCACAGCAAACACGTTGCCTCCATTCATTGCCTCGTGCAACATGCTGGAAGCTCATGTGCCTAGTGTAAAACCCAAAGACTGTTGGGGTGGTAAGAATGAAGCTCTAAAACAATTCAGCATTGAAAGTTTTCCATTTGTCTTCCGTTTCTTTTAGGATAACCCAGAGGATCTATGTGTATTTGAAAGGTATACTGGTGTATCTGTCCAGAATCTAAAGCATCCCCTTTGGAGCATTGTTATACCAACAGTGAATGAAGGGGAGAGTATTGAGAGAACCTTACTGACTCTTGTACAGGTAAAGGCAGCTTTGTACTATACACTGTGTATTGTGCTGTGACAATATCCACTGTTTTTAGTCCTACTGTTAGGCTGTTGAAGTTTACTTGATAGGGCAGTGATACTGAGGAGGTGTACATTTCACTCTCTTGGCCATTTTCAGGAGAAAAGAAAGCAAGATGTGACAATGCTCAGGACATGACTTTTTTTGGTAAGGGAATATAAGACCTTTCCCCATTCAATTTGAAATTATTGAGCATGAAACCAAGACTCTAAGGTTTCAAACTCCAAATTATAGTCATTCTCAAATGAATTCCAAAATGGTAACAGATGTTACATCTGATAATGTATTTCCACAAACATCTTGCCACTTGGACAAAGACAGACATTTTTGCATGGGCTTGCAAAGAGAGGAACTTAAGGATGATGATCCTGAAATTTCTATGATTATAACTCTATTGTAAATAAAACTGAGCTGTCAGTATTGCACTGGAATTCTCTCATTTGTTAGTCCTACATTATAAAATGTCTAACCTAATATGCATGTTGGGGAGATCAATAAATGCGTCCTGCATATAGGAGTCAGTGTACAATGTAGTACTACACATTTGTTTGAAATTTGTGCTACAAAAGACATATAAGGAATAGTATGCCTGATAAATTTTTCAACACCTGACTGACATTTGCAGAGATGCAGTAGTACAGATAAGTTGGCAGAAATCATCATCAGTGATGGAGGCAGTACTGACAATACAGTGGAGAAAATAAAGGGCTTTATTGCTACTTCACCAGTACCTGTCAAATTAATTCACAGCGATCCAGGTAAGTAAAATTAATCTTCACTAACAGTGCTTGTCCAGTTAAACCAGTTTAATTGATGCCATTATTAAAACAATTTAATGAGCAGTATGCTTTATTAAATTTCAACTACTTAGATGTCTTTCTTAGAAAGGTATGTATGTACATGGCAGCATTTTACAGCACATCAGCACAATAATGGATATATGGAGCCAGGTAAAGGTAATGTTTGAAAAATGTAAAAGTGGATTGCACAAAAAGTTAGGAAGATAAAACCATCCAAATAAATATAAACATGAAATACAGCAAAATATAAAATGTATATAAAATGTAAACATGTTCAAATTTTGTAAAATGTATACCAAATAAAAGATAAAAGTAACAAATATAAAATCCATAAAACATATTCTTAGAAGATAAAAGCTTTGTGTTACACAAATCATATTTTTTACCAAATCATATACATTTAAAACTGCTGTGATCTAATATATACATCAGTTTTTGGTAATTGGAATAACTTCTTTCCAACATTCTTTATACATTATTTGTTGAGAATCAAATGATTGTTGAGTAGCCCTCACTATAATGATGTAGTCTCTTCATGTATACCGTACTCATCCAATTTCTCACTCCTAGATCTCTCACCACCCTCATGTTACTGCCAAAAAATTTTAATGAAACAATTAATTTGCTCAATTCCCCCTTTACTTTGCCACCCTTGCTATTTGCAGTCTGTCTAGCCTAAGCAGTATACAAAATGATATATAAATATTGATCACAGATCTTGAACATCTGCCATGTGTGTCAGTTGGAAAGATTAGGTGATCAGTTTTTATCTGAACTGTGGTTTCTGCTTATCTAGAGAAACCAGTAGTGCATGGCACAGTGCTTACTGCCAGTCACATATCTAGAGAAACTAGTAGTGCATGGCAATGTGCTTACTACCACTTATCTAGAAAAACTAGTAGTGCATGGCAGTGCTTACTACCAGTCACTTATCAAGAGAAACCAGTAGTGCATGGTGCAGTGCTTACTGCCAGTCACTTATCTAGAGAAACCAATGGTGCATGGCACAGTGTTTACTGCCAGTCGCTTACCTAGAAAAACTAGTAGTGTATGGCACAGAGCTTACTGCCAGTCACTTTTCTCAAGAAACCAGTAGTGCATGGCACAGTGCTTACTGCCGGTCGCTTATCTAGAGAAACTATGTACATGGTGCAGTGCTTATGTAATGCCAGTCATTCCCGTGATTGACCGCCCTTATGACCCTAATAATCCACATAACTTAGATTGCTGTGAGTGCAGTTAGATTAATATAATGTAAACTGGAGTAAAATCATTATCTTAGAATTTTCTCTAAATATGTGAGGAGCTTAATTTTATTAAACTTCATTTTATCTATGCATCATTTTCTTACTGGTTTAATTTGAATTTATGTCTATCTAATGAACCTTGAGTATCTGCCACCCTCAATCACCAGTTTGAAACTGGGAAGGTAATTAAGGGAGCACTGTACATGTTGGGTCAACTGTGGTCTTCTTCATTTCAAAGAATTTGTAATAGTGAGGGTTTATTATAATTACCATTATTATGTTTTTCTTTAGCTGTAAGTAATCATTTGTTTGAGGTTAAGTTCAATTAACATGAATACCTTAAAAATTGATTAGAATTTGTATTTGTAATTGACTGTTTAAATGTTTGCCTATGGTGATTATGAAGTTGAGGAAACCAGAAAAACTTGAAAAGAATCACTAGCCTTAAAACACCATGCATACCAAATTGCTTAAATTGTAAATAAGGGGGTAAACCAATACCTGAGAGAACCCACAGGAGTATGTAGTGGAAAAATGTCAATGGACGATACAAATGGACAGATTAAGGCACCTTCAAGCTGTCAGTTTAAGTTGTGTTCTGTATCCTAGTGCCATCATGGACAATTGAAGCAACTTGGTATGCAGCGTATGTTAAATGGGCAACTTATTACTATTTTGCATAGACAAAATTTAGATTGCATTGTGGACATAGCAGGTGCTGAGCATGTGATCAGCAACTATTCTATCCAGCCAAGTATGATGTGTAAAGAGTAACTATACAACAAGAATTTAAAAAGATTACAGTGACAAAATAACTATCTCTTCAACACCAACAATAATTGACATGTTTTTTGTTTTCATTGAGGCAGGGGGATACAGTTGCGGGCAGGAGCAGAGCAAGCAGTTGGGGAATATTTGTTATTTCTCCATGGAGACACCATAGTGCCAAAAAATTTTGACAAGCTTGCAGAACAGTGTCTCTTAAAGCCAGGAAATGTTGCAGGGGCTTTCCTGTTTGACCTAGATTTATTCCATCAGGATAAATGGTATCTTTCTAGTTTTAGATAAATGTATTGCACAAATACATTATCTTTATGATGTATGTAGTTGATATTTTTTAGTTTTGTGGCCATCAGCTTAATACTTATGGACTACCATTGTAATGGACTACATGAGCTGCAATTATCCATTCAGCATTAATTGGCTTGATAAATGAGGTTTTAAGGTCTGCTAAATTATAGTACCCTGATCTTCACCAGTGATGTTTTTCTTTTGCCTGATGGTCTCTATGACCCATATCAGTTATTTAGTTAGCATATTTGCAATTCGATGGGTACTTTACACACTAAATGTTTACACTGCTTGCTAATCACAGTGAGCAAGGAGCAGCTGGTCACATGTTTGGTTCTCCTGTGAAATGATATCCAAACTGAAGGGGATCTGAGTTGAATCTTACTACTCTTAAGCCACCATCAGGAATTACTGATGATGCAAAATTATGGACAGCATTTTAAGAAAGAAATCATACACCTGTACTGTAATAACTGATTAGAATAGTATTGTTGGCTGTTTTTACTCCCTTTGATGTCGAGTGTAAGTGACTGATCTTGACTGATGTTTGAATTTTGCTTGTACAAGTGGCAATTTGTTTTAACCATTTAAGTGACCAGCATTTTTTGTTAGCATTGCTTTATTCTTTTGTATTTAATATACGTTCTTGCAGAGGTTAATCCATGAAATTAAATGCCTATAAATATGCAAACTTTGACAGGCCAAACCACAAATTTAAGTACCCATGATAATTTCTATTTTTGTGTACAAAGCCACAAAATTTGACATGCATGAAAATAAATGATACCACAGTATGCAAATAAATGCTTGTTTTGCATATGTGAAATTAATTTTTATGTAAGTAAACTACACATAGGTAAGAGAGAATTTCAGATATGAAATAAAGTCTTTTAGAACATGTTCTTTTCGCACATGTGCAAAACTGTTTTACATCTGTGAAATTAAGGGTTTATATCATTGACATGTACAAGGATTTTCAACAGGGATCACTGAAAGTGTCAATTATGGGCAGGTGTCAACTCAACCTAGAAGTTAAAAAATATTTTAGATTCTGTAAATAAGTTACTAATTTGGATAGAACTTTGGAACTCATAGATTTCCTTATCTTTAGTTCTTCTGATTGCATTCCAAGCATTAATGACATAGAAGCAATCCTTGTATCATTTCTGGTTTTGATGTTTTATGTTTCAGCTTAGATTGGAGTCATAAAATTTTGAGGACACTTTTCCTAGAATTCTAACATTCTGCTATTGAAAATAATCATGGCTGTATTCTTCATTTCTTTTAACATTTAGCTGAACTTAATATCCTTAAATATCAGTTCAATATACACTGATGGAGCATCTGGTAAAAGTAATCTGATTAAACATATATGTCAACTTTTCAGAAGTCAGGGAAGGAGATTGAATAAAAAAAATCGAGAGATTTGGATCTAAAATTGGGAGTTTTTCACTGCATTTTGTAAGCATTCATTTTCACTAAATATTGATGATCTTCCGGATCCAATAATGTGAAATTCTCAAAGAAAGCGCCATTTCTTCCTGTGACATGCCTTATATTCCCTCAGGACATGCCCCCTTTTCATATTCTGATCATCTGTGGCCGAACTGCACAAAAGCAAAAGGTTAGACTTAGTAAACAAGCAAGAAAGTAAGTGTAGCTCATTAACAGTTAATCCTTATCAGTGCAATTATCCTGTGAAAAGGACTGACCTGACATACTTCAAAGAAACCATGTTCTACACTGTGTGTATGTAAGCACCAGCAATTGAGTGGCATATAAATGATGCCCTATTTTGTTGTAACTAACAATGTTTACATTGTGTGTGAATTCAAACTGACAGTTCAAATCTGCAGTCTCAAGCTACCATACATGTGGTAACTATTTTTTCCACGTTTTATATCTCGCCTTATTTCCTTAGGGTCAACATTGTTTACAAAGTAACATATTTAATTTAATGATGGTAATTAATGTTTATTTATATTGTACAGTAATGCCAGGTGTTTACTCGTGTAAGTTTCTTTGAGGGGAATGGAGATGCTGTTTTGCTTGTAAAGAAAATTACACAGCATTCATAGTGGTCATTGAAACTAATTGCAGACAATTTTGTTGTTGTGGTTTATTTTCTGTTATAGGGGTAAAAAGCATCATAAATTTACTTGAATAATGTTTAAACTTAACATTCTATTTACTGAAGAAAAAATTTGTTGGTGGATTATTTTGTCATAACAATATTCACTGGTAATAAAATAGAGAATGGTTTCTGTGGATTGCTTACATCTATGTAGGATTTTTTTTTGAGAAATGAAAATCAACAAACATAATGTAGTAATTGAGAGTTCTCTGCAATTATTGGGAGATAGTATGAGATCAGAAGATACATGTGGAACGACCCCTAAATTGGGAGTTTTTTCTCCCAGTGTTTGTTGACAGGTATGGATTAAATTTCTCTTTACCATGAATGTATATTCTTTGTCAGTATGGTATAAAAGAAAATCCATTGTTTTAACTAGGCTAAGTTTTTCAGTACTTTTCTAGTCCTGAGGTGGGCCAAGGTTCCAGTTGGTTTAGATTCGAGATGAAATGGCTAGTGTCAATCACAAGATGGCGAGGACAAGCACGTGGTACTTTGCTTTTTTATTCAAAGAAATAACATTGAGTTTCACTCTGAACTGGGATGTAATTAATATGATAAAGGTAACAAAAACAGAGGTGCTGCCAGGGTGCAACAGTGTGCAATTCACACAAAATTGTTTACAGATTTGCTCACTTGGAAAGCAGTGATGTATGAGAACTCCTGCAAATTAGTAAAAAGCCGTGCATATAAAAATGTACTCTGCACAGTATAGAATTTTTACTCAGCTGTTAAAATAAGTGAATAAAAATAAGTAAGGATATTTATTTGATTCAATTTTCTTTATCGATTCAAAAGTATGCAGATGTAGGTTGATACAAGGATGCTTAGAAATCCCACTGACTACCTATCAGAGAAATGCAATTGTTCTGGGGGGGGGGGGGTCAGTAAATGATGGTCTTTCCTTTCATTTGCGCATGAGTGAATTTTGGTTCATTTGCTAAAGGTAAGATATGGTAAATTATGGTCAAGCATCACTGGATGGAAAATTACTGGTTACTTTCAACTCCAAGTCAGTAGTGGCAGGAATGTGAAAAGTGAAAGGCAGAAAGAAGGAAGTGAAGGATGTAGTGCAGTTTCTCATGAAATGAAGGATGATAATTCTGAAACATTGTTTCTTGGTAATCTTGAAGTGCAATGCAACAGCAGAGATCTTGTTTGTTTTGTTATCCCAATTTCTGCAAGATAGAGGCATTTCTGTGCCTTTTGGGGTACCATGGAGCATTAGTCATGACAGGGTCTAAAAGTTTCATAGCAACGAGTAACAGATGAACCCTCCATGTATTGCTATTCATTATATGGCACAGACTCAACACATGTTCAGCTGAAGCTTCTGAAAAAGCAGCTTACCTAAAAGCAATATTTCAAGAGGTAATCAAAGACTTGTTTCATTATTTTGATAAATTATCTTCAAAGAATCTGGAATTAAAGAACATGCAAGAAGTTCTTAGTTCACCACAGTATTCATTGAAAGAAGCTTTTTAAATAGGGTGGATGACCTTTCAAGGAAAGAAGTGTTTGAAATAGGGTGGATGGGCTTTTTAAGAAAAGAAGTTTTTGAAATAGGTTGCATCGTCTTTTAAGGAACTATTGCCACATCTCACCAGCTCCAAGTTTGTTCTGGAACAATATATCTTGAGCTTGACTCCATCACTTGCTGCCTAAATATGGCTTTCCAGAGGACACAACTTGATATTGCAGCTGTTCAAACAGCACTTGATGGATTTATTGAAACTGTTGACCAGGGTAAGTCAGGAGTGGATATTCATCATCAAGAATTGCAGAACAAACTAAAAATTGAGAATTACAAGGATGGAAATGTGACCATTAACTTGCAAGGTATTTAACTTAGTACAAAGGGAAAAGGATATATGTGAAAGCAATTAGAAACAATATCATTGAAGAATTATAGTATGAAATAAGGCAGATATTTCCTCAGGAAAATAAATCGGTTGCAACAAGTTTCTAAGCACTTGTACTTGGAAGACTCTCATTTCTGTTTGAAGATGAACAAGCAGACTATAGTATTGATAGACTTAAAACCCTAATACAGGATTATGGAACATAGCAGTCAGGCATATTAATCAGCAAAGCAGTGATTCAAAAAATTAAAACTTGGCTGAGTTCATGCTAGTGAAAAATCTTAGTTTTGAGCAGCGATATCCAAGAGACATTACCTATCAGCTGTAGAAAATTCTACATAATAACAATAAATAAGAGTTTCCCCAGAAGTTGAAGCTGGCTAAGCTAGCTATGCATATGACAATTCAGACAGCAGACTCTGAAAAGGTGTTCTCAGCACAGAACATTATTCATACACTGATAAGGAATAAGTTAAGCTCAGAAATAATCAACATATTAATGCTTATACAACTAAAGGAGATACTGTATGAGGATTTATGTTTCATTATAATAGAACCATAACAGTGGAGCAAGAAGAGAGACAAGTATTTAAGTGTAAGGTAAATAATAAACTATGGCTGTTTCCTTCCTTTCCCTGCCACACCCATTATTTAATACTCCTCCATTTGTATTTTGGTGACAAGTGGGGAAATCCCACCCCCACCCCTTTTAAATAAAATAATGGCAGCATCTCTGTAGAAATGGAAATTAAAAAAATTATAGACAGGACTGGGAAATAGATGAATATGAATATTTACATTTTATGGAACTCAAAATATCCAAACTATGTCAGTGTGTCTACTGCTGTTTTTACAAGAATACTGGTAACATGTTGTACACAGTATTCGTTGTCCATGTGAACATTGCAAACCACATCGTGTTGCTTCACATTTATATTGTTCCCTATAGATGTTGTATCCATTTAATACTTCTGAAAGTTTGATACTGTAGGAATAAACAAGAAAAGTTCCTTTAAATGCTGAACCATTTTTAGGTTTATCCCATGAAGTTAAAGTTGCTTGCTTACAACAGTTATTTTAGGCTTGGAGAGACTGAAATCTCATCATGCGTCTGGGATTGTGTCCATTCTTTGTTACCAAAAGTTGTTTGTGTTACTAATAATAATAATAAACTTTATGGTCTTTCTATAATTAGCAACAATGAAATTTCAGGTCAAGTTTATATGTCGAGGGAGGCAATTCAAGTTTAGGTAAATCAGTATCATTTGACCCTCAAAGCCATAAGTATTCTCACACTTTGTTCCTGTGTCTGTTTGCTGCCAGGCTAATAAACTTAACTAAACTAAATTAAAATAAAATAAAAATAAAATAAAATAAAATAAAATAACCATACTAAAAGTAAATATAAGAATGTCAAGAGCCAAAATTATTTTGTTATAAAAATCTTTCCATAGTAAACTATTGTTTACAGGGGTTGCTATTTTAATTTGGTTGTCCAGAAACTTTCCTCGTAATCTGTTAATGTGACCAGTGGAGAAATATTAGTATTCTGTTTAAACACAACTAGCCTATAAAATAAAACTTGTGAACTTTAACATTGAATTATTCTTCAGATTCTGTCAGAAAAATAAAAAAAGTAAAAATTATATAATGCATCACTCCTTCATTATAATGTTGTCCATGTGAGTATATCACCTTATATAGTAAAAGCACCTCGTAATGAAGTACATTATACATACAGTTTGAGTAATACACAATCCATTACCATACTAACCTTTTGAAATGGACTGTTATAATGAAGTTGAGGTAGTACTATAACAGTAATTGTTTGATAAAATGAAAAAAGTTGCTTGTTCAGAGTTTACGTTAAATGATTATTTTCAGTACAGCCTATTAATGAATTGCTGTCTCAGGTCTGATGCATTTTGTTCATTACAAACAGTTGTGTACTGAATCAAAAGTCGATCAAAGTGAAGTTTTAACCAATGCATTGCTGAGAGTGGAAATTGTTATTTGTGGAATAAAATCAAAAATTGCTATTAAAAATTCTTAATGACAAAAGCTCTTAAATTTATCATGTGGTTAAATTAAAATACAAATACAAATTATCCATTAACAAAAATAATTGTAAATCAAGCCAGACTAATTAAACACAAACAAAAAGAATTAGGTGTCATAAAGTGTAAATGTGCAGTTGACTGGTGTTGGAATCATTTACTCAGTCCAGTAATTTCAAGTAACTATATACTTTATTTATAAGTGTTGGGATTCAACAACCAGGCTGCTGTCTATGTAAGACAGCTGTCATTTTTAAACATGTATTGTTACCAGCAGGTGTCTGTTGAAATCAGATATCAATTAGGATTGATTTTACTGTAATAAAGGCATTTAAGACTGAAGTATGTCATTAGCTGTGTACAGAAACATGTGAGACAGTCATGCATAATAGAACTGATACAGTATATTCTTTTCTATATTTGACAGAGTTACCCTTTGGTGATCAGGGTTTGTTCATGAGAAGGAAGACATATGATCAAGTTGGAGGTTTCCAACCACTTTACTTAATGGAAGATTATATTCTGGTAAGTGAGAACAATACTGTCATAAGAGACATATTCAGCATTTTGAAAACTGGGTTTAAAAGAAATTGTGTTTGTAAATTTTGTTGTTTTTACATTTTTTTATATCCCTCCACTAAATCTGTACCTGACCAAGCCTGGAACCCAAATAGACTAAACACAAGGATTTATTTTAGGGCTGTATGCATTTCTTCATAATTCTAAACATGTTAATGCTCTTTTAACAAGTTCTAGCAAGCACTGTTGTCATACACAAACATTTTAGAGTTGCACTCTTTTTGTGATAACTGGTGGTGAAATCTGTTATTACCTTCTGTAATGGGAAATGAATTTAGTGTTCTCTGGTGGGATGCAATTCCTGAGCTTAAAGTCACTATGCAGCTGCCAAACAACACTACATGAGAATGGTTGTCAATAGAGAGGGCAAAAATAGAATATCTGTTCACACTTACTTACATGTTATATCTCCATATGTAATACATCTCTTTTATTTTGTTCTCTTACAATACAGGAATCAAAGGCTGTGTAACAGTGACATTCTTTCAAGGGTATTAACTTATTAAGGTATAACAGTGACGTTCTGTCGGGTATTAGGTTTTAAAGGTGTATCAGTTGTAGGGAACTGGCTTGCTGGCTGGGTAGTCCTACAATATAAGACATAACACATGTTGTTTTTGTTTTAGTGCTATGTCTTACTTCCCAAATAACGGCCTTGTATAGCCTGTTCTGATGTCATTTGACATCGGAACAAGTAGACAAAGTTTCAGGAATATCTCACACACTTGACAGCCTATAGCAACACTCTTCCGCTGATTAATGTGTAATTAATATACTTACTGTGCTGTCTTTATCCTGGTGGAATCAAAATATGACACTAGCAAATGGACGCATTTTCATGTTCTGTTGACATATATTTGAATTTGTTGCAATGCGAAGGTAGTCGAGGTACGCCAAAGAATGTTCAAGTAGGTTCATGTGGGGGATATGTTTCATGAATGAAACGAAACGTTGCTTACAGTTCCAATAGGCATAATATATTTTTGTTCATTTCATTAAAGAATGATATTTCAACTTAACCCGATTTCGGCATTCCTGGCTTTCATCACTTTCCAGCCAACTGAAATGTAGGCCAACGAAACTTGAAAACAGGTCCATTTCCTTTGTGAGAATTTGAATTTATTAGAGAAAAGACATCAGGGTAATTAAAGTCTAACAAAAACATTACAACTTTACTTTGTAGAAAAGTGTCATTATTTGTTGCCAGTTGTGTGTGATATTCCTGAAAATTTGACTTTCGTTACACTGTTAGTCGACATCAAAACACGCTACACAGTGCTGTTAGTTAGGCAGTAAGACCCATCACCCCTTAGAACAAAAGTACCGGGTGATGTATCTTACGTTGTAGGACTAGCTGGCTGGGTTGTTGCCTTTGTTTAATCAGTCTTAATATAAAATAAATAGTCTAAAATGTTTCTTTGTTTACTATTTTCGTCATTCTTCTCCTTGTCATTTTTCACTTTGAAAAGGTCTTCGAAGGGAGGTCACTCCAAACCAGACACATAATTCAGAGGAAACAAACTCAATATGGTTAAATCATGAACCAAACTTAGTATGGTTGGATCGTGTCCAATTGAGTTATCTCCCTTTACCCTTAACCTTCCTAATGAAACACAAACCCAGTAGTCAACATTCCACTCTAAAATTTAAATTGTTAATACAATTTTACCCATGTCTCATGGGGGAAGTTTAGAAAAGAAATAAGTCTTTTAGCTTGTAATTATGAATAAATTGGACAACTGTAGATACTATACTGCAAATGAATTGATGGCAGTTATGATATACAAGTACATATGCCAAATTTATATTACAAAGTACAATTAAAAAAACATTACCAAATATTTGCAAACCAAAACATAGTAAATAACTATAATCATGTGAATAATACAAGTTTGGCTACATCAAAACCATATTTTTAATATGAATGAGTGCCCTTGTACCATAATTAAAGATTCTGTTCCATATAAATACAAATATTTGACTTATGTATAAATGGAATATTCACTGCATTCCTTGCTAGAACATGACATAACCAGTTCACACACATAACTGGAAAAAAACAAAAACAACACATTCTAAATATTCAGAGACTTGTATTGCATGAAATAATCTGGTAATTGTGTGAAATCTGAACATCCATGATATGCTGTTGCTCTGTTATGATATAGCTGTTATTCTTATGTATTAAATCAATATCACTGAACATTGTGCCATAAATTACCATCACACATTATTCAATAGAATATTGTAGACTTATTGATCTTTGTCACTGATGAACAAATCTAGCTCTAAGTTATACAAGAAATCTAGAACAAAGTTACATCATTATGATAACAAAAATATCATTAAACAAAAGTAAACTCCCAGAAACTAAACAAAAGTAAATTCCCAGAAACTATACAAAAATAAATGAACTCCCAGGAACTTTGCAGTACAACTTTGTATGTGTACCATCAGCTGATGAACAAAAATCCCATGTTTTGAAAACTGTAATCATATATACTATGACATTTGGAAATATTGCATCCATTACTGTGGCTGTCTGGATTAGGCCTATAGTAGTATTTTCATGTTTTGAAATAGAATCCAACAAAGCATTCATTGTACAAGACATTTGTTGTAAAGGGGTTAACTCAAGCCCTCTTGGCCCTCAATAGTCTCTTCAGATTACTGAACAGGTAGATATATTCGCAGTAAATGATTCAGATCAAAACTCTTAAAAATGCAAGCAAAAATCATGGGACATTTATAAAATTAGGGATTATTGCAGATTTCCTAATCCGTTTAAGAGCCAATGAAAAATAAAGTGATTCTTTACAGTATTCTTGATAAAAATACAAAATCTCATTTTATCTGCCCCCCCCCCTTCCAATGGTCCTTATCTCTTTATTGGACAGAATGGGAAAAATGGTGTTATTTCTGAGGTGGATGAGCCCACTGTGTGGTGCAAGGGAATGGTTGTCATGCCAAAACCAAAATGGTAAAGAAAGAATTTGTGGATGAAACAAAACTGAATAAGTCAGTTAAAGAAAAGAATCACCCACTAACATCCAAGAAACGTTTTGCAAAAGTATACAAACTCCATCCTTTGGCAGATAAAACTACTAGAGAAGATTTGTGTTTCCTTACAACTTTCATGACTCCCTTCAGTAGGTTTTATTTTGATTGCCTTAAATTCAGAATCAGTTCTACACCCTAATTGTTTCAGAAAATAATGTTGGAAACTCGAGAGCAGTATGACAGAATGCTTTATCACATACATGATCTTCTTGTATATGGGGAAAAACAACTCGATAAATGGTCAGTAAGAGTTACACAGTCAATTGCTTGCTTTATTTTGAATGGTTAAAAATGAATGTTTAAGATTATCTATTAGATTTCCTAAGCATCTTGTTGAAAAAAATGGTTGTAGAACTGGTCCAGAAAAATATCCATACCTGAATTGGAACATATACAACAATTTCTTGATAAGGTAACTCGGCTTGGCAAATTTTGGTTAAATTTAGTGGAAAAATTAAAACTGTTACATGCTTTTGAAAAGTAACTACCTGTGGACATGGGGTCCTGATCTAGAACAATTGTTTGCAGATATGCAGTTTGGTACCTCATTATCAAACTAAACAAATAGTTGTGTCTGCAGATGCATGTTCATTTGGACTAGGTGCTGTACTAAGGCAGAAACAAAGCAGCACTCTAAAACCAGCAGTAAACTTGTCTGCAGTATACAGTACATCCATGATACTTAAGGAATGCCCAAAATATTATGGATTCAAGCACATTACAAGTTGTCTAAATATCCAGTAATGGTCTTGCAGAAAGAGCTGTTCAAACAAATAAAATACTACTGAAATAGGAAGACAGTCCATACATTGCTCTTTTGACACTTGCATCACCATTGCTGAATGGATATGGCCATGCTAAATTATTGATTGGATGAAAATTACAAACTTCCTTGCCAATGGCATCAAAATACTTGCAGCCAAACTTCCCATATTTTAAGAAACTGAAAAAATTGGAAAACTTACACCCACAAACTTAAAAGATAAATTATGATCATTGACATGATGCCAGAAATATGAAAAAGCTTCAAGTTAACAATAAGGCATGGATCAAAGATCATTTTCTTCTGGCATTTTTAATCCTGAGACTTCTGCACCTTGTTCTTACAGAGTGGTAACTAACTAGAGGTAGATACCGTATAACAGGAAAAATTTCTTTCTCATGCCTACATCAGTATCGGACCCTATCGGAGGGAATGTTTCAAACCCTGATTCTTTGTTTGACTTAGATGAAAGACAGCCAGCACCAGTCTGGCACAATCAATATTTCACACATTCTGGAAGTCTGTCAAAACTACCTGAAAGACTGAAACGTGTAAAAATGAAGCTGATAGCAGCTTGTTTTAGAATTGTGGACACTTAGTGGTACTAGCAGCTGCATCACTTGGCACTAAGCATTAAGAGGTTAGTGCTAGGACTGGTTGGCCTGGCATCAGGATAATGTGACTGGGTGGGACATGATACTACATGTGTGTAGCGTGATGCCCCAGTGCTAGACGTCACTATATACTGTAACACTGCAGACATCATAGCAATTTGACTGAAAAATTGTTGAAGCTAAATTAAAAATCCAAATCACACACACACGCACGCACACACACACACACATACACATACACACACACACACACACATTGGGCTGTTATCCCCTAAATAGAAATGATTGGAGTCAGATTGAAGAGATTATCATCGTCGGCATCCGTCCATCTTTGGGAGACAATGGTGTAGCTTCCAGTTGGGTGTCCTATCTGCACCTTCGCGAGTGGCTGAAGAGTCTGACCCTAGAGTGACAGTCTCAGTTGCACTTGCTGCGGGTGAACATTGATGCTTGTTGAGGCTGTTGTTGTTTTGCCTTCCTCCTGGCTCTCTTTGTAGTGAGGTTTGTGTTTCTCGCTTCCTCGGCTTTCTGAACACCCTGTCTGACAGCAAGGCGCCAGGTGGAGCAGTCGTCAGCACAGCTCTCCCAGTCATTGACATTGATGTTGGCCGTCTTCATGTCCTTCTTTGCAGACAGCTTTGTAATGCAGACGTGTCCATCCAGTCAGTTGAGCGCCTTCTGCTAGCTCGCTGTATAGCAGGTCCTTGGGAATGCGGTCTGGGTCCATTCTCTTGACATGGCTTAGCCAGCAAAGGCGCCTATCGCTGAGAATGGAGAACATGCTGTTCATGCTGGCGCATTCCAGAACCTCTGTGTTGAGTACTTTGTCCTGCCACTGGATGTGTGCAGAATGCTGTATCAATAATCCTGATAATCAGAATAGTACTAGTCAACATTTCAGCTTAATTTCAGGTGTGCACAAAAATATTAAAAACAGAACCAAGTTTTGAAGTCATCTTTTCTCAGTAAATTTCAGATGGAAAACAAGATATTACAAAATAGATATATTTTTTAAGCAAACCTACAAGATATTAAAAAATTATTAGACATTAGAAACACAAGACTGTAAGATTCAATCTTTATTTTAGCATATTTTTGTAAAATGAATTGTATACATCCCTCCAGAGATTTCCTTAATCAAAATTAGTTAAATTTTCAGGTAAGTACCTTCTTAAATTTTCTCATTTGTTCAGTGCCTCCAAATCGTTAGGTTTTAAGTCTTTATTGTAAACACACATTATCTAGGATTATGCAGAAATTTCGGTGATACTTCATGCTGTTACCTGTTTTTATTTACTTACACAGGTGAAAGAGCTACATATGGTTGGACATGTAGTTATAGCTGATGGAGATCCAGTTATCACGTCATCCAGGAGATGGAGGACAAGAGGTCTAATCAAAGTAGGTTACAGTTTCAATTTAGTTTAAACTTCATTTATTTTACATCAGTTGTCTTTAGTAAAAGTCATTCAAGTCATGTAGGCATTCAACAGATTATTTCAGTAATGTGTTTAATTTTTTAGAATTTGATTCTACATACCTTTAATTGGCAGTCATTTACTTTATTTGGATCATCATACACCCATATTCCTTTTGGAAGGTCCTTATTTACATGACCTGAGAAGCACATACAGCAAAATCAATGTTAAAGTACTTGGACATTTCTGGATGAGATCAACCTAAAGGTGTGTTCCTGTACAATCTGGATTGAATGTCATGTGCTGTGCTGTGATGCAACAATGAAAGCTACGCATGTTGATAAACAAGATTGGAATTAACCATACATTGGAAAGATTAGACTTGATGTGCACTTTTCTTGATCCAGGTTAGTATATGGCCACCATTGTAAAAGTCCATAATGATTGATAATTTTCATCTGGAAGTTGTTTGATAACAGTTAAGTTGCAGAGCATTCTGTAATCAGGATTGTATAGACTTTGGTTAAGCAAAACTAGTATTATATTTAAAACTTCATGTTGTATTTTATTTAAGATGAGTAAATGAGCATACATGACCTGTATGACTTTCACTATAGCATGTTCTTATGGTCTAGAGAATGTACTCTCAAAGGCTGATACTGGCATAAAATATTCAGTTAAGTTTAAGATGCGAAGAGAACATTAAGGAGTGGACAGGCATGGGATTTGGAGATCCCCAAAGGGCAGTAAAAAGATAGAGAGAATGGTTGTAAAGTCAATTATGGTGCCCCAACCTCTTGGGTTAGGGGATTGATGATGATGATGAGATGACCGGAATACCTGGATTTGGTTTGGTTTGGTTCTTTACAGGACAGCAAGTAGGTTATTTAGTACCAAGGCAACTGGAGTAAAGGGTCTTATCCATGGACACACCACGGTAGCTGATTCAGGCTGGTCCAGTGGTAGGATTTGAACTTGCACCCTTTCAATTGTGAGTCTGGCATGCTAACCACTGACCTGCCAATATGGCACTGGAATACCTGGAGGCATGTACTCTCAACAGCTCAGATATTGGAATCATGTATTTGCAGAGTTGAAAGAAACTGAAAAACCTGGAGGCAGCCATCCACCATGGATGAAAGAACAGTATACTTCTTTTCTGATAGCTACTCTTCAGTTTTAGAAACCAGCTAATATCTATTCTGATAAATAAGTATGACATGCACAGGAAAACCATTAACCTAATTTAATCTTTCAACATACTTCTGAGTGAAATGTCCTTGTGATTAAAACTGATCAATAAGCAACCTATTTTCTATGGTGTTCCAAAAATTGTCTGGAAAAAAAAGAAAAAAATTGTTTAAGACCTTTTTAGCAGCATTTTGTGGTAGTTTTGTATGTATTATGAATCAGAGTTTCAGTCAACAGGCAGACAGTCATCAAAATCAATTATAACTAATGGACTTACTAAAAGGGAAACAATTGTGTTGTTGTTGTAGGGTTTAACACCATTTTTCAGCACAAGATCGGCTATACATGGTGGCCAGTACCCTGGAAAGAACCACTGACCCACAAGAAACTACTGACAAGCTTTCTCACATACCCACATTGGCCAAACCTGAGACTCGAACCCACACAGACAGAGGTTAGATGGCAGTGATTCATAATGGTGAGCACTTTAGACCACTTGGCCACTCAGGGGCCCCGGAAACAATTATGTATGATTGAATATGGGGTCAGTAAATGAGTGCATTACCCTTGTATGCATCATACTGATAGATTCAACCTGGGATCCCACAGGAGTAGAGTAAATATGTCCCTTCAGTGCTATTCAAACCTTTGGTCTAATTTTATGGCTTATCATTGAATGGTGACAATTAAAATGATTGCACAAAATGACACTGTTTTATCAGGTATTTACATATTGTTAAATTGCATATTTCAGAGTTATGGAAAATATTCTTTTATTTTTTTCCCTTGGGTAGTGTGTTAAATGGAGATAAAAAAAATTAGCTTGTCTTGTATGTGGTAACAAAATACCTTCTGAGTAGTGACGTTTTGTTCAAAAACATGGGAAAAAATTCTTCGAGGTTGCTGAACTCATTTACAACAAGATAAAATATTTCCAAAAGCTATATTATTTAACCAGGCCTTGCATTTGGGACACATGAGGTTATGCAGAACTGTAAATATTTATACATAATAATTCTAAATTAATCATTGAAACAAGTCATAAATGAGATGTACATTTTTGTGCATCTCTTTGATTTTAAAGTTTTGAAGATAAACATTTAAAGAATGTTATGAGTGTACTTTTCTTAAGTTTTAGCTTTAATAGTCATAGATGGTCTGTTGTCCATTGCAAGTCCATCATCTGTCCATCCAGTAGTACAAGTTTGCTATTGCTACTCTTCCTAAACTAGTTGGAGGATTGCCATGAAACTTTAAATACACATTTATCCTATTGTCTGGTTGGTCCTAGATGAAGATGGTGCTACTTGAACATCCAATATGGCTGTCACATTTTGAGAATCTTATCATTACTCCCTCTGACTGGATAGTCACGTAAGCATGGGTTTTCACTAAAAGACTTCTTATAATGTCTAGTTGGTTATGTAAGAAAATAGAGCCAATCAGATGTCCAGTACGGCCACCACAGTGACCATCTTGACAATCTTTTTGTTGCTGCTTCTCCTGAATGTATGGTTATATCAGCATGGTGTTTTCACTAAAGGACTTTTATGATATCTGGTTGGTCCAAACTAAAGGTGGTGGGAAGGTGATGTCTAATATGGGCACCACAGCGACCATCTTGAAACTCCTGTTATTGCTATTTCTCCAGAATGGATGGTCATATCAACATAGTGGTTTCACCAAAAGATTTATGATATCTAGTTGGTCCAAAATGAAGATGGTGACAGTCTGATGTCCAATTTGACCACCACAGTGTCCATCTTGAAACTGTTGTTGCTATTTATCCAGAATAGATGACCATCATCAATATGATGTTTTCAGAAAAGGACTTATGATGTCTAGTTGTCATAAATGAAAATGGCGCCAATCTGTTATCCAATATGGCCTCAACAGCAGCCGTCTTGAAAGTCATTATTTCTTCTCCTGAATAGATGGTCATAACATTTGGGGTTACACTAAAAAGACTTCTTATATGGTTTAGTTTGTTCTGAATGAAAATGGAACTGATCTGATGTACAAAATCATTGTCATAGTTGCCATCTTAAAAATCTTGTTCTCGCTACACCTCTTGAATGGATGGTCATATTAACATGTGGTTTTCACTGAAAGACTTCTTGTGATGTCTGGTTGGTCCTGAATGAAAATGGTGCTGATCTATTGTCCAATATGGCATCAGAGTGGCCATATTAAAAATCTTGTTATCAATGCTCCCTCAGAAGAAAGGTAATATTGCCATGGAGTTTACATCAGAAGACTTTTATATTAGCATAAAATCTCACAATTATGCATTATAGAATACACCTTTTGTACTTATTTAGTACAGCAAAATTGTAGCTAAAAGCATATATAGTTTTTGATATTACTTGTTATTTAAAACCATAAAACAGATTCTTCTGCTCTGTTGCAGACAACAGGATTGAACCAACTAATCATCTTGGCCTACACACTTGGGGTTCATCCAAACACTCTTGCAAGGTGGTACTATGGAAACAGACTGAAGAAAACAAGATCATAATCCAGCATATGTCTGAATCCTCTCCCGAACAATTTAAAAAGTGAAAACTTGATGACATCATGATTTTTCATTGGATTGTGGGACACCATGATACTGTGAATTTAGCGGTCATTCCCTATTCAGTTATTCTAAAGAAGACATTTTACAGAATTTCTCAGCTTGAATTATTTGGGGAATAAAATTTTGGTATTAGTGTGTTTCTAAATCATTCTTCCATTCTTTTTGTAACAAAGAAAAAGTAACTCTTTCTTCTGTGGGAAATCATTGAAAGTTTTACAGTGGGATTCTTTCTATCCATCTATGCATTCATCAAAGAAAGACAGCTAAACCTGTCCCTTATTATAATGTCATTCAATATAATGCAATTCCAGATATATAATGCAGTACAGTGACCTAAATTAAACCATTGTACAATGTACCTGAATTGGTCTAAATTCAAATACACAAATACCAAATGACAAAATATATTTAATTCAAATACACAAATACCAAGTGACAAAATATATTTAATATATATGAACTTAAATTATTACTGAATCTCTGGCTGGCATTTTTATCTCAACACACATGCATGCCATAATCAAATTTTCAATCATTCTCACCATACCATTGTTATGTGTGTTAATTTTTATGATTATTGATTCTACAGGGTCATTCTTAAACACATTACATAGCTTCAAGATAGTAGATTGTACTTTTAATTGGAGTAAACATGCTCTTGTGGCCTTTTGACCTAGGAAGGTGTAAAAGAAATCTTGCTGACAAATTTTATGGGATTTGAGATCGGGTCATGGGTTTCCCCCTAGGAAAACCAGGTGACATACTTTCTGATTGGTTAGCTGTTAAAGGACCTGACCATGCTGACATGATAGAGTGATCTTGAAATGAGTATTCTAACCTCATTCTGGTTCTGAAATTGCATCTTAGTTTTTTATATAAGGGATGTTGACCCAAGAATTAGTTGTTCTTATTTTAAATGTCAGTCTTAGTGGAGTCATTTAGTGTGTTCAGTTATTATTTGAGAGGATTTATTTATTTCAATTAGTCATTAGAATTGCAAGGTGCTCGTAAGCTTTAAGACTAAGTAACTACAGTGGGGCCCTGGCTTACGAACCTAATCAGTTCCCGGATGGCGTTCATAACCCGGGGTGTTTGTAACCCAGAACGCGTTTTCCCATAGGGTCCCATTGTTAAATTTTTAATCCGTTCCCGAGCTGAAAAAAAATCGGCGAAAATCGCTGCTACATTAAAAAAGGTGAAAAAAGGAGCACTCACACAACACATACACAACACATACATAGCAATAAAACACACAAACACACTCAAAACCCACAAAAACAACACAAACATTACACAAAAATAAACACAAGAACACCACAGACTCCTTTTCTCACCTTTTTTTCACTCTATTTGAGTAGAGGCAGCCATATGTGAGCTCGCATGTTCGAAATTTTGCGCACATGCGAATGGCAGTTCGGTTCGTAACCTGAGTCACCGTTTGTAACCCAAGTCATTTTTTGGCCTGCCTGGCGTTCGTAATTCGGATTGTTCGTAACCCAGGGTGTTCGTAAGCCGGGGCCCCACTGTATCTTGGAGTTACTGTGAATTCATTTAAAGACATTTTGGATTATATCATTGTGATACATCAGACTGTTGGCAGATCAAACTATTTCAGACTATTGACACGTCAGCTCAATAGATTGGACTTCATTTGGAATACAACTAGAACTCATTTGGAATATTCAATACTTTGGAAATGTGACAGAACTTTTAGGACTGTTTAGGATTTCATTCACCATACTGTAAGTTACTTTTAATTTTTCACTTTTGTATTCTAGGGAAATAAATTATTTGCTGAATTTTACAAAACTTGATGGTTTTTACTCTTTTTTTGTTACTTAAAGACCAGACTGATAACACAGTGGTTAAGTACATAGCAGTTATGGAGCCCAACTGCCACATTTTTACATTATGTTTAACTGGCAATTTGTTTATCCCCCTTCCTGGCACACATTCTTGTTACACCGCATGGCAATTTGTTTATCCCCCTTCCTGGCACACATTCTTGCTACACTGCATTTCAGTATTTAACATGTTCATCAGTCATGGGCCCCAACTACCACAGTATAATGAGGGAAAGCTTTGATTATTGTTGGATTAATCCATCCATCCATCTAGCTATCTTTCATTTGATTTCTTCATGTAACCACCCATCTTTTTACCAAAATCAGGGACTGTCTATCTAATCATCTAGCTGGCTGGCTGATTATCCATGTATCCAGTAATCCATCCATTCTTACATATCTGCTGTGGTCTTGTCAATAAATGTATGGATTTGGTCTTTTTTCTTCATGTGTATATATATATATATATATATATATATATATATATATATATATATATATATATATATACATACATATTACTTGCAATAACATATATGGCATAACTGAAATCCATGTTTGCCAAATCTGCATCAAGCAGGACCGGATTAAGGTCCCTGTAGGCCCTAGGCACTCCTTTAATAAAACAACTGACATTGACATGTCTCAGCCTCATTGTGTATACACTTTTAAGTAACATGCTGTTTTTGCAGGCCCTATTGGATAATACAGCCCTGGCATCATGTGTGGATAAGGATACACATGCCAGGAAACCATTTGCCAATGTTACCACTGAACATAATCTCCTATTTCTGGTAGCAGCTAATTTTTTAGATGTAGTCAAAATAATGGACTCATAAATAGCACAGATGTTCTCAAGCAAAGGGACAAAACTTATCACATAGTGATTTCAGGTATCCACTGACTTGTGCGATTTTGACGAGCAAATTTTGTGTTAATGTAATTTCCTATGAATTTCTTTTTTAACTTAAATTTTTCAGTGAAAACTAAAAAGTAAGAAATCATTTGTCTTGAACAAAAAAGTTTGGACCCTTAAACATCTAAATTGAATGGTAATTGAATTATGTATTTTTCAATGAAACTGAGTTACGTGACCACTCACTGTGATGAATGACATTTGCTGAATGTGACCAGCGACCATGATTTTTTGACAAATTGTGCATTTGACACTTATGAATGACCACATAACAAAAACATATAAACACCACTAACCTTGATTTAATCCTTTGTAAACAAAGCAAAAGTACATGACACTAAATGCCATTGTAATCTATAATTCTTGCAATGAATGTGATCTTTTGTTTTCATCTATAATAGTAGAAAGTGACAAACTTTTTCTGGATATGAGTGTCATCATTATAGAATGTTAATAGTGATGATAATGATGACAACAGATGTGTCTGCACATTAGGCTTAAAAATCACAAAGGTCATGATGGTATACTATATGCATTTGTGCTTCATTTGAAGAATCATACTGACATTAAAACAACATTAGGCCCAGACAATACCAGTCTTGAGCAGTTATGGGTGGCAGTCAGCAATCTGATTCTACCCACTGGCAGAAAAAAGTTTTAACTTCTAGGTGGACTCGTTAGAGATGAACCAGTATTGCCACATTCCAATGCAGACATTAAGGACATTTTCCATTCTGAGGAAAATTCAGATTGACTCTAGAGGAAACCTGGATCCAGTAACAGTACATAGTCTCCTAAGTGTTAGACCAACAGTAATGAGGACTGCCACTGAAAATCCCAACAGGTATCCAGGTACTCACCCCTTGATAATAACCTGGGTAATAAAATGAGCCATAGGGTACCCATTTACCATATACAAGTTTTCTGACAGTGCTTCTAAAGGCAGCACTCACTTTCAAGTTGCCAATCCTTTTGATTCAGCTGCAAATACATGTACTTTTTCAGTGCCAAGCAGAGGTCTGCCTCTTCCAGTAAATAATTGACCATAATCCCATAGCTTGTTTTCCCACATGACAACTCCTTGATTGCACTGTGAGTGTGGTACAGTGGCAGGTAAGAGAGGATGGTTATTTGATCTTGCTGCACTGATATGTTCAGTTGCAACATTGAATGGACAGCACAAATTGAAGGATCAATGTGTTACTTACAGAGCTTAAGCTCAGTCTCTAAACAAGCATCTGCCAAGGAAAGGGAATCAGATGATATTTATGATGACAAGACCATGATGATTTACTGGATGATGATTATCAGACAATGGATTCTTTGATTTTGGACCAGATGGCATTTGGTAGTGATTGTGAATTTTTTTAAGAATATGGACTTAACTTCAGGTCTGTATGCATTTAATACAATTTCCCTTTGATTGTAACTGGGTAAGTGATCATTAGGATCAACGGGTACCTGGTAGAAGTTTTCTAAAATTTTTACAACTTTAACTGCTGCCACTCCAGCAATGAGCTCCCTAAGGAATGCTAAAAATGCTTGTAATACATACAAGAAGAGTATGAATGGCAACAAGTTACTGTGGAAGGACTGATTTGATGAGGTGATATTTTAATATTAAAGTACATTTGTTCAAAAAGTTATAATTTTTTTTTACATTTGCATGAAAATCCCTACTCTCTTGAGGTCAAAACTCCTGACCAAATTTTGAAAATCTGATCTGACCTGTCTTTTCTGTCATATGTATGCACTATGGACCAAGAGCGAGACAGATTTAGTCTGAGGGACTCAAGCTGGCCACTGGATTAATTGATCATCAAAAAAGGAGGGTTGGGCTACCTAATAACCTTAAATAGGCTGAACAATCTCTCTACTGCACCCTTGTAAAGAAAGGAGTACATCTCTTTTAACTGTACCAGATTCAATTAGTGCAAGAACATGGAGGACCTAACTAAAAAAGGGAGATCTCTAAACTGAAGCTGGTATCTGCCTTTAAGATACGAAGGACCCAGCTATTGACCATTATGCCAGATCAAGCCTCAGAAAAGAGGTATAGCCTGGCATCAGTGGATATTAATGGAAGAGGATCACTCTGCTTGATAGGGGACAAGTCCCAAGGGCTGTTTACCTAAGTCCTTCTGAAATGGGTTTGTTCCTTTGACTGGGGCTACACAGCTTTAAAGAACAGACAATGTGGTAAGCCAGATTGATTTCGGTTCTTGGCCAGTTTGATGAGTGGATGCAAGTGGCCAGTGTTGCTTGTCTTCAAGACAACTGTGGTGGGGATGAGCTCCCTGCTGAAAAAAGTCTCTGCTTCAATGGGAGCAGCCCATAGAAGGTTCTTACAGTGCTCTAGTAAGGCCCTGGATGTGTCCAGAATAACATCCCTTCCAAGACAAGTCATAGACAAAGATAACACATGCCAAGATGTTTTGCCACTGCTTCCAAGAAATGATGAAGGGCAATTGGAGACAAAGATTCTAAGTGGTCAGCATACAAGGTTAATGTTACTAGTGACCTAGTCTTTTGTCCTAGAATTTTCAGTGTTTAAAATGGGAGTCCAGTCCAGGTCCCCATGGAAATACCCTCTTGGGTTGCTTTGGCATCCAAAGAAGGAGGTTTAATTGGCAAGGAACCAGTATGAATCCCATAGCTAGATGCCAAGATCAAGGGTCTCAATTGGAGGAAGTGAGTTTCTCTTCTTTTTCTGACAGACATCCCCTTATGTGGTTGAGAAAAGTCCTGACCCTACTAAACCTTTGGGAAAGCACATAACTGTAACCAAGTGAGGAGCAACAAGACACTTGGTTTAGAGTTTGACCCTGAAAGTTCTTCCAGGCTGGATAGAATTTGGTGTCACCAGAATCTGAAGGTTTGGAACACAGGTCACTGAGTAAAAAACAATAAACCTTGTTTACAACTTGGTCGAAAGACCAGATTTCAACCTTTGCAGCTGCCTTTACCGACAGATGGGAGGAGGCAGAAGACCCACAGGAAAGGTGTGCCTGTTCTGTATCAAAGTCAAAACTTTTTTGACACAAGATCATAAAAGAAAAAGTAGGCCATGGTGCTCAGCATTGACCTCTCTACCAATTGGCCAAGGTCCTGTAGGCAATGACTGCAAGCAAGGAAAAAGCCAATAGCTTCCCTGCAGTGGAAGGCATCATATCCCATAGGAATTTAGACAGATTAAAGTAAAGGGGGTATGCCTTGATCTAAACCATGTCCCTGGCCTATTGTCTGAACACCAATTTTGAAAACCCAGAAGAGATGAAGTGCATTCTGAAGAGAAGGGAGACTCAGTGCAATCCTTATCCAAATATAAAAGGGCTCCAATTACTTTTGCTCTGCAACTAGCAACACTCTGCTCTCATGGAGTGAGGGAGGTGCTGCTCCTCCATAAAGAAAGGATATAACTCACTCTCTACCCATTTTTAACCTTCCTTGGGATAGGCCCATTAACCATATAAGTTTCCAAAGAGAATATGGTATTCTTTTCCTGAAACCCAAGGAACCAAGAGAAGGTAAACTCAGAATTTAATGCTTAGGAAGGAACTCTCTTTCTTACTTATGTACAACTAAGTTCAGCTAAGACCAGAAATAGGCAAGTTCAGTGGTATCACCTACTCACATCCTGGCCACTGCTGAAAGAGAATGCCATACAGATTTATTTAAGAACTTCTTTACATGAACTAAATCTACACTAATATAATAACAGCAAGACTGCACCTTTCTTAGGGTATTGTCTCAAAATTAAGACAAGAACTCACCATTCCAAGGTGTTATCTCAGATAACTAAAATAATCACTTATGTTTTAATGCTAAGATGTGAATGGTGTTCGAGAACTAAAAATGCAACAGTGTAAGAAAAACCTGTTGACCCGTCTTTTTGAGCACAAGTCACATTTAATGGAAATGTGAAATATGATAATTTGTTACTGTAATAAAAAATAATAAGAAACAATAAGAGTCACATACCAAATTTAACTAAGATAAAGCAATAAAATAACTAAATAGTACCAAAGATAATTAATAAAAATGATGTCAACTAACCTTATTTGAGAACTGGTAACAACTAATTTAGCAAAAATCCAGTTTGGTAAGATTGTTAAGATTGTTAATAAAAAGGATAATAAACAGGAATACTATGAAGGATAATAAACAGGAATACTATCTGATACTAATTATGAGAATGAACTGGTATTCAATAACCATACACACAACATAAACGGGGAAAAACTGGTGTGCTACCTGATTTTTCAAGATAAAAAATATAGCACAAATCACATTTTAAAAAATTGAAAATATGAAGATTCATTACCGTAATAAAACAATAAACAGAATCAATGAGAGTCCACAGACCAAATTTTCTTACGGCAATAAAACCACCAAAATAATACCCCAAAAAACAAAAAAGAATACTATCTGATACCAATTCACATCAAAAGAAAATGTGAAATATGAACATTCATTACTTTATAAGAAACTCCCAAAAAAACCCAATCACTAAGCAGCATGGAGGGCAAATCCTACAAAATTTTCAATTAGAGATTTAGCTGAAAAATAAAGTTTCCTACAAAAACAAAAACATAAATGTCAATAACCCAATACCGATATCTCTAACCGATCCGAAACTTTCCTATTTGGGTTAGCTTATTTTTGTTACTTTTTTTGACGTTTTGTTTTTTATGGCATGTTCATTTATGTAACCGCTCACACACTCGATGTCGTCACCCTCCCTACTGCTGTGTTTTTCAATCAAAAATTTTATCGAGACCTACACGATACCTCGAGCATGGATCATGCAAATTTATCTTGATAAATCTGTGTGGGGTAACTTGTGCTTTTGAAAAGAAGTTTTCGAACTCAATCATATCCATCTCCCCTGAACACTATGTCTGATGAATGGTTCGCAGAGTGTATGTATTGGTGTATATCGCTGAGAAACGTATATAACATCAGTATTTTTGTGTCTGCCTCGGGAAAATATCCGAGCTGGATTTGATTGTTTATCCAGCATCACATCATCACATACTACGAGATTATTAATATGTCCATCGAGATCATCCACAGATGGAGCTTCATCAATATCGGTGATAAAATCAATAATATCATTATCATCTTCATCTTCATCCAACGACTTCGCTTCTTCATTAAAATCTTTTAGCACATCGTATTATTGCTGGTCATCTATGGATGGTGCCACTAAATACAACTTATCCCACTTGAGCCATCTCATTATCAGATTAAGCAATAATTGTGTCTTACCAGACCCAGATGGACCTATTATAATAGAATTTGGTAGTGCTGCATGATGCTTGATTGGCTCTTGATTTCGTGTCACTGAGAAATCAATGACATCCATGTTGTACAAATATAATAAATAATATGAATTTATATTGTGTTCGATGCAGAGCATCCACCCTCACCAGTGGATTAACAACAATAACAACAAAAAGTAAAAAGCTTGCACTTACAGGCAAGTGTGTAAAATGTGGTACAAGCAAATACATATTTATTTCGTCTTGTACGAAGACAGGTGGTGATATCGCTGCTTCACTGGGAAAATTACCAGGAACTCCATGGGCTAAATACCCAGGAGAAAAACATCATCCTGGATATAATTATTGTGGTCCTGGAACCCGACTTGATATCCGACTTTACGAATGAGACCAACCAAGGCCAGGAGAGTATCCAATAAATGCGATTGATCAAGCATGCCACATTCATGATGTTGCGTATAAAAATAAAGATTTACAACAACGACATATTGCAGATTTGAAGTTGATTCATTCGTTAAATTCCATAAAAAATAAATCTCTCAGAGAAAAACTTGCTAGCTTCCTAGTAAAATCTGCGATGAAAGGTAAACTAATGTTAGGGGCTGGTAATTAATCATACATAACTATTATAATGGAATCGATTTATTATAGCCCAAGAGGATATTGGAGGGGTAAAGCAGTGATTGGTAAACTTGCTGATGCAGCGGGTGTCGCACGTTCTGTTGCTGCGAATTGGTTAGCACAGCAGACAATATGGCAAATTTATCTACCACCACCTAAAAAAATTCAGTATGTACATTTTGATGTCAGCACTCCCAATGAAGTTCATCAAGCAGATATTTTGTTTTTACCTCATGATACTATTAAAACACGTAGACGTCAATCACGCACATGCAAATACGCGTTGACTGTCGTTGACGTTGCAAGTAGATATAAAGAAGCAGAACCATTATCAACTGAAACAGCAGCTGAAGTTGCATCTGCTTTTGAAGGTGGTAAAAAAAGAGCAACTGATCCTATTTGGAGTGTGACCACACATAAAATTTCAAGCGTGGTAAGATCCACAGGTAGACCTGCAATCTACAGACTAGATTCAACTGCTCCTCGGCGTGGATTTGTACGCGAACAATTACAAGTAATTCCTGAAGATACACAATTACCGCCGCCTTCACTTCTGTAAAAGCAGAACACTAGCACTCCTACGTCGAATACACTCAAGACAGGTCAATATCATATTTTCATGTGTGTGACCGAGATTACTATTAATTCTATCCATGGTGAATTATTTGGGATTATTATTCGAATACTGCCATGACATTATTGTGTTACAGCTCGCACAATGATTATTCTGTTGCTGTTTCAGTGTCATGATAAAATCAACATCGAGATCAAAGTCACGTTTTTTTTTTTTTGTAAGATTGCTGATAACCAACTAAATTTTTTTGACAACATCTTTAATGTTTATATCAGTTATTTCCTCGGTTATCACGCGATCTATTATAACTCTCTTCAGCTGAGATATTTTTCTGACTCTCGAAACCGTTAGATAAACTAAATTCGACCATTCGATCCGATCATCGATAATCCAAATATTTATATCAGAAATAGTTAATCCCTGTGACGAGTGGTGTTTACAATTGATTTTCTATCTTGCACGTTGACGCCGACCCTATTTTTTAAATAATCTGACATTTTTCTTCAAGTGAAGTGTACAAACAATCTGTGTCGCTCCAGGGAATGACCGCTTTAAACTTTTACGAATCGCAGTTTCGTCATATGAGCCGACAATCAAGTTTTATATTTCTTCATCTGTGAAATGACTGGCAATTTGTGAGAAGAAAGAAGAAAGAAGTCGTGTGATACCCATCAAGTAATCATATTTGCCTCTTATTATTAATAATAATAATAATAATAATAATAATAATAATAATAATAATAATAATTAGAATAACCTTTTCATGATGATAATACAATTAGTTCTAGGACGGTGGTGGGTGTATCTAATTTAAGTATATCAAATTGTTTTAAATTTGACATAAACAGAAATAAGTAATTTGTGAAGTGGGATATTAAAAGAATCGAGTGTGTTGAAACTAATGTACATAACCTAGATATACATAAAGAATAAATGAGAAGATAGATATCATTTTCTTGTAATATTTCCAGCGGATAATTTTGGGAGTTTAAATATAACACTATATGAGAAAGATAAAATATGATTTATTTAACGGCCTGATTGAAA